>JAULBW010009130.1:0-13354 GCA_032358265.1 Vaucheria bursata
ACATATTATTATTACCAGTATTATCCATATTACCATTGGTATCGTCAACATTTGCATGCAAAAATTTTGCATCGCTGCCATTATATGTATTATCTGTATTGATGTTTGATTGAGACTTGGATTTTGCATGAATCATATTTGTCTTAATATTACTATCTTTTACTATGCCTGTGTTAGTAATAATAGTGCCCCAGTTTTTCTTCTGATTCCATGCATTGGCTACAGGGGCTACAGTATTACTGCTGTTGTTATTATTTAATGAAAGTTGTTTATTGATTATAGGCTTACTATTTTCATTTGTGTTATCAATAGCTTGTGCGAGAACTGTAACAGAAGTAACGGAATTGGCATTATTTGTATGGTTTAGTATATGATTTATATTGTTGTCATGAATAATTGTTTTATTATTAGGCCTTGCAGCAGCTTGAACGGCTTTCATAAAATAAATTTTTGCTTGAGCTATATTGTTTTCATATTTATACAAATACTTTGCATAAGATAAGTATATATATGGTGGTGGAATAATTCTGTTATAATATTCTCCAGATGCTATTTCGGATTGTAATTGATATTCTGAAAGTATTGGTGGATTATAATTAACAGCTAATTCAAATATTTCCTTAGCTCGAGATAAATCATTTTGTGCGGTATACGTTTCTGCTTGAACTTTTAACCATTTTAAATATCTATCTTGAGCAGCATGTCTAGCTTTAGTATCTCCATACGTAGAATTAGCAGCTAAATAAAAATATTTGATAGCCTCATTGTATTCATTCATTGTACGAGATTTTTTTGCTAATAATTGTCCTAATCCGCTTAAAGCTTTAATATGAGAATCATTCGATTTTAATGCTAATCTATATTGTTTTTCAGCTTCAACATCATTATTATAAGAATATTGTAACAAATTGCCATAATCTTTTAGAGTATTAGCATGATTTGGATTAATTTCTAAAGCTTTTTTATAACAAAATAAAGCTAAATCTGGTTGCTTTTCTTGATATTGATATATTTGAGATAAATAATACCAACTACGTAAATGATATGGATTACTATATAATGCACGAAATAGATACATTTTGGCAAGATTTGAATTCTTATAAATTAATGAATGTAACATTGAAAAATTACAAAGGGACAAGAAATCATCTAAACTATAACGCAAAGCTTCACGAAATTTCGCTTCACATAATTGAGCTAAATATAATGATACATCATCACCATTAACTCTACTTTTTATTTTAGATTTTTCGGCACATTTACATAACAATGATGTTCCTTCACTATAAGATACAATATTTACTTGTTTCACTTTTTCTACTGCATCACGTAAATGAATCTCTTCCATCGCACGATCAAAAAATATAAATACTAAAGCTGGTAAATAATTATTTTGATAATTATTATTATTACTACTATTTGTAGGAGTGGTTGGTCTAGAAATAGTATTTGAATTATTAGAATAATTTATATTAACATTAGAATTGGAAGAAATTGATGGAGAACGCACTCTATAATAACTATTATCGTTTATCGATAAATTATCAATATTATGAGCAGGAAGGTTATTATTAACGCTATTATGAGTATTATTAGAATTAGTAGTAATATTAGTATTAGTTGAATTGTTTGGTGTTTGATCACTGATAGTTCGTATAATAGAGGAAATAGGAGTATTTATACGAATAGCATTAGGAGCAACTATTTTATTATTGCTGATATTGCCACTATTATTATAGTTATTAGTATTAGTAACATCAGTAATTGGTTGTGAATGAGAACGATTTAAATTTAAATTATTATTATTGTCATTATTGGTAGGAGTTTTATTATTGTGAACTCTTGTTGTGTGATTATAATTACTAAGGTTATAATAATTAATACTATTATTAATAACTCCATCTTCTAATACTAATCCACTTAAATACACAAACCTCAAAAATATTAAATGCAATAAATCTACACGATTGTTACTAGCGCCATCTATTGATATAACATTATTACGATTAGAATTGACTGAATACTCGCTAGAATTAGCAACATTATGAGTATTGATAGTAGAAGATTGTTTAGGAGTGGAAGGAGGAGAGGATACTGTATTATTATTATTATTATTATTATCATTTATGAATATAGTATTAATTGATTGTGAGTGATTCCAAATATCTTTTAATCTTCTTGTATTCGCGGGAGTTTCATCTGGAGAAAAACTTAATTCATTCGATTTATTGGTTATACCGTGGGTTGATGTATTGTTGTCAGTATTATGATTGTTGATATTACTGTTTTTAAAATACAATGATTGTGATCTATAAGGTGGTAATAAACTTGCTTTAAGATTAAAGTTTGTTTTTGATTCAATTTGTGTTAGTGCATCCACAAATTTAATATTTAATTGTGGCTTGATAAAATCATGCCAATATTTATTTGATTGGGAAGAATTATAAAAAACTAAATTAACGAACTTAATAGCGATTCTTCTAAATGGTCCATCAGATATATATTTTATAGATTTCATTTGTTTTCTGCATTCTGATCGAAATTCATTTTTTAATAATCTGCTTATCATCTCTACCAATAATAAATCTTTCCATAATTTATTCTTCGATAAGTTACGAATTATGCCTATTCCAAATAATAATATATATACAACATAAACATTAGTCACTATCTATGCAATTAGAATGGATTAATTATATTAGTATTGTTTTCTAATCTGCTAACCCAAATATCGAATATTAATTCCGGATTGATGAACATATGAACATAAAAGATCGTTAACGTATTGAATATTGTGAGTCAAATAAATATAGCTAGAATTATTGATAAAACAATTGGTATTCACGAAACCATTCGAAGAAACATTGTTAGGATTAGGGTTATTGTTATTATTGGTATTATTTATGTTTTTAGCATGTAAGATTTGATTTTGAATTTTATTTTGTTGAATTTGTGATAAATTATCAATATTATTAACATTATTAATTAAATCTAATTGATTTGTAAATTGTGGAATAACTTCATTCATTAAATATTGAAAGGCTTCGACTACATTACGATTATTAGTAATATCTCTATCCCGCATAAATGCATCACTAGATAAAGGTTTACTATATTTTCTAACTAATTCGGGTCGCAACATTCGATATAAATGAGAATTCGTTAAATTTAAATGTTTTGAATATTCAGGCGGTTCGGGAGCAAATGTTCTATGAAAATCTAATAAATATACTCTATTATCTAATCCCCTATGAACTTCTAAATCAAAACATGAATATAAAAAAGTAGCACTATCGCCTTTACTATTATAAGCAAAATGAGGAGCAATATTTAATATTTTAGCTAATTTCTCCATTTGTGCTGATACTGTACTATCTTTATTTATTATTGTAGCTCCACCATCTGAAGATCCTATTATTAATGTTTCTTTATTAATTGGTAAATAACTAACACAAATTAATCTAAATCCCCTATAATCAATTAAACAAGCTAAAGGAACATGAATATTACATTCTTTCCCTAAACTAGCAATTGAACGATAATAATTACTTAAACAAAGCAATTCATGTCCCGCTGCTAAAGATGCTGCTTGATCAGATCCATATATATTTTTTTCTCCATTTATTGCAAATTTGAAAACTATATTATGACACAAAAATTTGGTTTCCCCACCTGAAACAAAAAAACAACCATATACAAACACATTAACCATTTCATACAAACAAATGTTAGTATATATATATATATATAGATATACATCACTACAAAGATGATTGTAACATAGCATATATTGTTTTAGTTTACCTGCTAATCCTCCAAGTTTTGATGGTTTAATAGTTTTGAATTGATCCTCTATATATTTCTCTGATATAATGATTCTACCTATAGTTTTGGCAGTATATATAAAATCATGAGCTAATTCAGATAATAAATTAAAATATTGCTCATTATCTAATACTGTTTCATCATCATTAACATGGCTTAATAATTGTTGAAATTCCCCATTCCAATCCCGCTCTATTTTACCATTAGCAATATTATTATTATCATTATCACCATCCACATATACAGTGTTATCATTATCAGTCGTGTTAACTTGATCATTGTTGTTTGTATTTGTTTGTAGTAAGGAATAATTTACATAAGGAGTATTATTATTTAATAATATTGACGATTTATTATGATTAATTAATTGAGTTGATGTAATGCGGTCTACAGATATTGGCTTTTGTGAATGAGGTTTATTAATAACACTATCATTAGCATTACTATTATTATTACTTGATGTAGGTCTAGATAATACTGGTTTATATGCAGAATGTAGTTTATTTAGGATGGGAATATTATTATTATTATTATCTATAGTATTATTAATTATCCAATCGTTATCATCAAATTTAGCATCATAAGAATCGTCATTCGACATATTTGCTATAGGTTTATTCCTTAATTATTTCACTTTTATAACATTAATTTACAAATACATTGCTGGGAATTTATGATTTATGTAAGCACACACATTTTAAATTGTTTGTTTTGTGTAACCAAATCGTACTAGGCTTTTGGTTTGCCATTTTAATATAAATTGTATATTATTGTATCGATACCACTACGACCATTTTAAATGCATTATATACAATTAATGATGTATATATTTTATAATATATAATTAAGGGTATATTTATAATACTATTGGTTTAGCAGCGTTTGTGATTATTTAATGGTAATATGTTTGAAATAGTTTAATAATACTATCAATAGTTTAATATGAGTAATATATTATTGCGTAATATTGGTAGAAATTATGGTTCATATGATATATCAATAATAGGTGGTGGAATAGTAGGTTTAAGTGTTGGTAGACAATTATTATTAAATAATAACAAATTAAAATTATGTATATTAGATAAAGAATATCAATTAGCTAAACATCAATCAAATAATAATAGTGGAGTTATTCATGTATGATTAATAGTAAATATACTTATTATAACCATTAGCATCGAATAATTAAAGTAAATCACTAACAAATAAAGATACAATTTGAATATATTTTATATAGGCTGGTATATATTATGAGCGTGGTAGTGAACGAGCTAAATTATGTGTTGAAGGAGCTCTAAAATTATATGAATATTGTGATTCTCATAATATTAAATATAAAAAAATAGGAAAATTGATAGTAGCTACACATAAAGATGAATTAGAAAGATTACATAATATTTATAATAATGGTATTAATAATGGAGTACCATTACTAACATTAATAAATAGTAATGAATTAAACAAGTTAGAGCATAATATTAGTGGCATAAGTGCTATATTATCCCGAATCACGGGTATAACTGATTTTCGTTCCATTGCTTTAAGCTATGCTAATGATATTATTAAACTAGGTGGCACTATTATAACTAATTTTAAACTAGATAAAGTAGAAAATATGACTAATAATAATACTAATATTAAGTTACATAGTTCGGAAGGCGCTACAGTTACAAGTAATTACATTATAACCTGCTGTGGATTATATAGCGATAAAGTAGCTAAGTTATTTGAGAATAAAGATAATACTATTGATAATTATGATATTCCTCCAATTGTTCCATTTCGTGGTAGTTGGATCAAAATAAAAAGTGAATATTCGAATATTATTTCTCATAATATATATCCAGTTCCTAATCCTAATTTTCCATTTTTAGGTACCCATCTAACTCCAACAATTAATAATAATAATAATATATTAATTGGTCCTAATGCGGCTTTCGCATTTTCTCGTGAAGGTTATAATTTATTTAATATAAACATCAACGAATTAATTGAATCATTAAAATTACACTCATTACAATCCATGATATTTAAACATTATAAATTTGCATTAAATGAATTAGCTTGCGAGATAGCGCCTAAAAGTATTGCTTTAAAACAAATTCAACGGTATATACCTGGATTACAATGGAATCATATACAAACTTATCCTATAATTAAATATTTTCCCTTAATACAATATCCGGTTACATTATCAGGTGTTAGAGCACAAGCTTTAGGAAACAATGCAAAATTAATACATGATTTCATATTTCATAATACTTGTAATAATCGAGTATTACATGTTTTAAACGCTCCTTCTCCTGCTGCTACTAGTTCATTAACTATTGCTAAAACTATTGCACAAAAAGCTAAACATCTATTTAAGCTCTAGTTTTATCACTTCATTTCTATAGTTTCATTAGCTAAATTGTTCCAAAGCACTACACATGTTAATTAATTCTGACCCAGCTCATACATTATCCCGAGATGATAGATGATTGCAACATTTTTTGATATTTTTTTAAATTTTCCTTTACACCGTTCAAAATGATGGTTTGATAGCATCATAAATTTGTGATACATATTGTTACTAAATATACCAATCATATATTTCCTAAACTTTTGCATTATACATAAATAATTGTAATGGATTCATTACCTTGTTCATCATCTAGCTCTGGTATAATATCATTTGATAGTGGTCATAGTGAATTAATTCATGATGCTCAATTAGATTATTATGGTCGTAGATTAGCTACAGCTTCTTCAGATAAAACTATTAAAATATTTGATATACAAGGAGATAAACAAGTATTAATATCTACTATTAGAGGACATGATGGTAAACTAAATACACACATTATTTTATTTATTATTATCTTATTTTCCTATAACTAACTAATATATTATATGATGCATTGAAAATGTATATGTATACAGGTCCAGTATGGTCATTATCTTGGGCTCATCCTCGATATGGTTGTGTATTAGCTAGTTGTAGTTATGATGGTAGAATAATAATATGGAAGGATAGTGGTTCTAATAATTTTATAAAGATATTTGAATATTATCGTATAGATACAAGTATTAATACTATTGCATTTGCTCCAGATACTTTTGGTTTAATATTAGCTGCTGGATTAAGCGATGGAAATATTGCTATTTTTACTAAAAAGGATAATAATATAAATAATAATCCTAGTTTGAATAATAATAATACAACAAATTCTGGTTGGAATGAATTAATTTTCTTTGGCCATAAAGGTAATTTATAAGATATATTGCAAATCAACTTTACTAATTTTACAACCATTTATAGGACCTAACGCGGTATATAACATTTTATTTGATGTTGTATTGTTTTCTTAGGTGGAGTGAATAGCATAAGTTGGGGTCCAGATATAAAATCCGGAGCTTTATTATCAAATGCTGCATCTAATCCAAATAATCAATCTCAATCTACAGCGGCTGTAGCATCTCAAACTAATCCTATTAAATTTGATCGTTCATTTGTTAGTGGCGGTTGTGATGGTAGAATTAGAATATGGAAATATGATGAGAGTAATAATGTATTTAATGAATTAAGTGGAAATTATTGGAATTTAGGAGGCGCTAATAATCATCATAATGATTGGATAAGGGATGTAAGTTGGTGTCCTTGTATTGGATTACCTAATAATATTATTGCTAGTTGTAGTGACGATAAGACTGTAATTATATGGAATCAAGATATAAATACAGGTATTTGGTCTCGTAGTAAAGTATTAAATTTTAATTGTAAAATTTGGCGTTTATCATGGTCTATTATTGGTAATATACTAGCTGTTAGTCAAGGAGATAATCAAATATCATTATGGAAACAATCAATTAATGGAGATTGGATATCATTATCTAATGTACAACAAGATACAAATAATAATGCTAACATAATTAACAATACTACCTTTAATGACGCCAAATTGGATTTCTAATTGTAATCACATGCATGCAATTTATTTCGCAACAACTACCCATACCATTTATATTTATAAACTGAATACACTTCAAATCTCTTATTTTTCCCCGCAACTCAACCAGATGTTGTGATGGGATACAAGTGTTATTCCTTGTTTTGAATATATGTATTACTTTGTGGGAGATAGTTTTTTGCTGTAGGCATGAAATGTTACCGATTGATTAGCTTGATTGTTAATATTAGGCGATATAATCGAGTCGTTTACTGGGTTAGTAATATCTTCATTTAGATATACACTTAATTGATGTTTTAATTGTTTTTCTTGTTTTATTTCAATTTTCCTCTTAATTTGTAATTGATCCAATTGGTGATTTAATGAATTCAGTTCATTATACATAGACAATTCAAACAATTTAAACTGATTCAAAGAAGAATTAAGCAAATCGATGTGATCTTCTCTAATATCAACGGTAGTCATATTATTTCCATTTGAAATACCATAATTATTAAGTGAACCATCCACATTTATAGCTGAATAATTGTAGCCATTACCAATATTTGGAACAGACTCGTTACCTTTCATAACTTCAACACGGGTATGCACATTATTCCGCCTTTCATCAACATTGTTGTTATTATTATTATAGTTGGCGTTGTTGTTATTATTGGTATTGTTAGCGTTAATTAGTGGTTGTGTTAGATTGTGATTGTTACGATATTGCAATAGTTCATTTATTTCAGAATCTGATAGGTGATTACTATCGCTACTAGAACTGGTATTAGATTCACTATTATTATCCTCGTTATCATGTATTACATTAAATGAACCACTATTCAAAATACTATTATCAAGTCCATTAGTATTATATGTTGTATTGATATTTGTTGTATGGAATGCAGTATTTCTAACAAAAGTTGCATAATCATGTAATCCAATATAAAAGCAGCTCCAATATATAGCATTATTAAAATTATAGTAATTATTAACTTGTAAGATAGCCATTATATTTAATATTATATTCTTAATGTAACTAATATTTAACAGATTACTATATAATAGTATGATAAAACATTGAATTATAATGGAATGATTAGGATTATTAGTAGAATTATTTGATAGTAATAATTTAACAATTAACGAATAGTTATTATTAGTATTAGAATTAAAATTATTTTTAAAATGATTTAATTGAGAAATAAATTGATAGTTATTAAGTACTTTAGTTATATAATATTCACTAGTCGACATATTAAATATATCATTTATAAAATCAATTAGAGATTGTTTATTACTAATTATATTCGGGTCAATATTATTAGCAGCATTTAAACAAATAGTTTTATATAAAAATAAAGGAAATATTAATTGATAATCTCTATTTTTATTAATGTTATTTAAATAATTTATGTGTAAATGTATAATATTATCGTATTGTAATTCATAAAAACATTTAATATTGTTTTCCAAAAGGATATTCAATATAATACCTCCGTTTTTTGTTAAATTAGAGGAGTTTTTGTTTAAAGTTGTCATTATAACAATACAATATTGAAAACCATTCAATAAACTATTATGCATAATATATAATATTACGACTGTCGACTGAAAAATTCTTCGAATGCTAAGTTGGCACTTTAATAAGTCCTAAACATATAACACTAACATATTATGATATAAAAACATAGAACCTAGGTAGGGTATCTAAGTGTAAAAGGCTTGCTACAATATATGTTTGATATACAGAGATAAATGCATTAATAGTTTGGAAACACAATGGCCTAATGATGAAAAAAGCCCTGTGGTTCATTCTTAGCCTCTCGGAGTATGAAAATAATTGCTTAATTGTATGCTGTTTTCATATACAATTTGCAAAGGCAAATATATCGATATATATATATTTATAGTAATTTTATTGTAACTTAATCTAAAATGTCTACTAATAAAACAAAAACTGTTGCTAATACAAGTGCAACATCTACTGCTAAATCATCTCGTCCTGCAGCTAAAGTTGAAGAAAAAAAAGATAATAAAGCAACTAAATCTAATACTGCTACAACACCCGCTAAAACTCGTCCAGTTGTTGCTGCTGCTCGTCCTTTAGTAGCTGTACGTAAATTAGATACTGATGCTGTTATTGAACAATTATTATTACCATCAGTATTTGTAGCTCCTATTAGACCTGATATTGTTCATGATGTTCATACTAGGTAAAGTTTATTTCAATCTATAATAATATATAATATACATATATATACATAATATTATAATAATGATGAATATGATTCATTCTATATTTATAATAATAAATGAGATTAATTTATATTCATTTTTATATTTTGTATTCATACTCTGAATTATATACCCATAATAATTCTTTTATTAACACAATCCAAACAATTTATTAACAAATTCCCTTGCTTATATCATAATTATTGTGTTTTTTGTAATCGAACAGCATGGCTAAGAATAAACGTCAAGCTTATAGTGTAAATGAAGAAGCTGGTCATCAACATAGTGCTGAGAGTTGGGGAACAGGTCGTGCTTTATCTCGTATTCCTCGTGTAAGTGGTGGTGGTACTAGTAGAAGTGGTCAAGGTGCATTTGGTAATATGTGTAGAGCTGGTAGAATGTTTGCTCCAACTAAAACTTGGCGCCGTTGGCATCGTAAGATTAATACTAATCAAAAACGATTTGCAGTTGCTTCTGCTTTAGCTGCCTCTGCTTTACCAGGCTTAGTATTTGCTCGTGGTCATAATATTACTGATGTACCTGAAATTCCATTAGTTATGGATACTGCTATTGAATCTATTAATAAAACTAAACAAGCTATTTCTGCATTAAAGACAGTAGGTGCATTTAATGATGTAATTCGTAGTAAAGAATCTCGTAAATTACGTCGTGGTAAAGGTAAAATGCGTTCTCGTCGTCATGTTCAACGTAGAGGACCATTAATTGTATATAATCAAGATAATGGTATTGTAAGAGCATTTCGTAATTTACCAGGTGTTGAATTAGCAAGTGTTGATTCATTAAATTTATTACAATTAGCTCCTGGTGGACATTTAGGTAGATTTGTTATATGGTCCAGAGATGCTTTTAATAAATTAAATAATAACTGGGGATCATTTAATAGAATATCAACACAAAAATCTGGATATCATTTACCTAGACCTATTATGAATAATTCTGATTTAACTAGAATAATAAATAGTGATGAAGTTCAATCAGTTGTTCGTCCTGCAATAAAATCAGTTGTTCGTCATACTCAACATAAAAATCCATTAACTAATTTAGGAGCTAAAATTAAATTAAATCCTTATGCTGCTGTTATTCGCCGTAGTGAAATTTTAGCACAAGTTAGAAAACAACAAGGAAAACAAGCTAAAGTTAATCAAAATCGAGTTAAACAATTAGCAAATCAGAAAAAAGCAGATAAATTACATTCTAAAACTCAACAAGCTATTAATGAAAAACGATTAACTATTGATAATTATGTTGCTCCTAAAAAAACTGTAGCTAAAGCTAAATCTACTAAACCTGCTGCTAATAATACTAAAACTCAAGCAAAACCTGCTGCTAATACAGCAAAAGCTGCTGGAAAAAAATAATCCCAACAATTATTAACATACATTACAACCAATAATATTATTTGATTGTTTTGTATGTTTGTTTTTTGTTGTTACTTTATATTTACATCGTCAGCACTGAACTAAATCTTAACACAGTTGATATTGATGTAGTTTAGTTGCAATAAAATTACTATAAACATAAACAGATTTTATACAACAGTTTGTATATCTCCCGCTTTTGCTAGTATAAATTAAAATTAAACCAGAGAAAAATCGTAGCTGCAATCGCAATATGGAACCATTTTCTTAACCAAAGTAAATTAGCAATAAAATAAATAGTGTTATTTCATAGAAGTGTTGACTCTTTAATTGATGGGGTATCACTATTGGTATTATAGTTGTTATTATTATTGTTATTGATTATTTTTTGTTGCTGATTAGCCAACTGAGCAATTCTTTGTTTAGCAAGTGCAGCTGTTGTATTAACAATATCACATATACTATCATAACTATTTAAGCACATTATTAATCTAGTCAATAATTTTACTGGATCTGAAACAGGTTTCATTGTAGATAATTCATATTCACTAATACCTAAACTATATGATACTGATACATTACTGCTTGCATTACTATTGTTAGGTTCATTATCATTCAGCGATTTGCGCTTTTTGCTTTTATTTTTATTTGTTGACGAATTGATTGAAGATTTATTATCCTCCTTCGATTGAGAATTTTTGTTATTATCATTAGCTAATTCTTCATTCATATTTGTTTTATCTTTTACTACGTTACTACTGTCATTGGTTTCGGTATTATGATTGTTATTATGTGGCTGATTATCAATTGATTTTAGTTTATTATTGGATTTTTTAGGACTTTTTTCATTATTGGTATTATCACTATTATTATCATTATCAGTATCATTATCTTGATATTTAACTTTTTTCCTGGATTGACTTTGCTTTTGTTGATTATAATAATTTAAAGCAGATAATTGATTCATATAATTAATATCTGATCCAACTTTATTACCATTTAATAATGAAGCTGATGCAGCTGCACGACGAGGTCGACAATTACTATTATTAATATTATCAATAGACATTATTTAATAACACTATTATTATATTATTGTTTCACACAAATTAAGGTATATATATTAGTGTGTATCACATACTTCTATATTACTAGTATTACTTATAATATCTTTAACATATGCATCCATCAATAGCATCAAATGCAACAATCAATAATATTGAATATTTTTTGCAAAATTAGGAGAGCTGTACGGATAAAAAGTGGTTTTTTTGACAAAGCCCCTAGTTAACACAGCTGTTCCCACATACAAATCTAATCGCGAGATAAGGTAATATATATAAAATTGGTATTGTTGTGCTCATTGCTCATCATAGAGCACGAATATATCTATTTTATTAAATAAACTTATCTCTATTATAGACTTAGCGAATTTTGCAGATTTTTACTAACTATGCGATGATCAATAACTAATGTATGCATGCGAATACAATATAATAATTGCTTGATTGGGTCTCTAATACCACAGTATGTGCTGTCGTATAATTTAAACCTTCTATGAAGTGATTCTACAGCGTGCTCGCTTAATAAACCTATTGTTTTATTGATTTCTGCTTGCATTGGAAAATGATGGATTAGATTATGTAATTTAGGAGTAATAGAACGCTTGGGATAATGTGTTGTATAATAATTAAGAAGCTCTACTGATTGATCTTTAATTGTATTAATCTCATCTTCTTCTAATTTACGAGCTGCAGTACATAATTTATATAATATTGATATTATTTCCATTAATTTCTGTAATTTATGAGCTTCAATATCATTACCATATCTTGTATATTGATTATTATTATGAGCTGTAGCTCCATTAGTACGTATAATATTAGTCATAGCAACTATATTAGATTGTATAAATAATGCATGAGCCTCACTACCAACTAATGAATGACCGAAACTTCCTTTACGAACTACTTTAATACTTAA
>JAULBW010009141.1:0-13347 GCA_032358265.1 Vaucheria bursata
TATTTCCATAGTAAAGGTTATCATTAACATATTTTTGTATTTCAATGTCAATTATGTTTCTCTTACCTCTTTGATTCTTATGCATATATTTTTTAAAGTACTTAATTCCGAAATAATTTTTTTTCTTCTACTACATGTTAATGGATGTGGTGTTTGTTTTACTCCTTGTATGCAAAAATGCAAAATATTGAATTTGAATTATGAATTTTTTACATTGAATAATCAGTGTATTATTTTGAAATAATTATTCAACAGAGAGAGGAACAATTCGGCGATGTGGGTATAATGGAAAAATTGTGTATAAGTACTCAAGGAGCACTTTGGACAAAAAATAAAGACCGATTAAGTTGGCAAACTAATTACTGCACTTCTGAGTTCGAGGAGGAAAATGGCAGGATTACTCAAATTAATTTACAAGAAAATAATTTGATAGGTACAATGATTTTAATGTTTATATATACGTAAAATATGTAAAACTAGCGACTTAAGTAGTGTAGTATTTGTTCAAAATTCATAAAATAAATAGATTCCTCTTTGTTATCCATAAGCTTTTGACCATTTCTATAAAGCTGGGAAATGCTATTTTCTAAAGTGTTTTAATGAATTTTTGCTCCAATATGCAAGAAGGTGCAAGAAGGATCAATCAATAAATGTTGAAATATTAGTCATTGATCATGTATTTTTTATAGACATTATCAGTATATTGGTTGAGTTGAAAAAGTATCGAAAATTCTAAGTATTCTTCTCCTCAGTCTCAAATGTTAAGAGAGTTATATTTGCATGAATATATTTGAATTGTTCACTTGATGATGTCTATAGCATTTTTTTACCTACATTATAATGATATTTTCAGAACAAGACATTCAGTCCATGGATTGATATAGATTTTTTACATATTATATTTGAAAAATATAATGATTTAAATTTTTTCAATTCGATAATTATTATTATTAGTCTTTTTACTGCCACTATAGCAATATGAAGCCAGTAATAAGTTTACGTGATCTCTGTAATTTTCATCCATCAAATTAAAGTTAATGAAAGTAGATTAACTTTGTAAAAAGTGAGTACCCTCGATTTGATACTTATTATATATAATGTTAAAATACATTTTTTTAATATTTTATATTTACTTCTTCATACAAGTTTTAACTCATTATAAGCAAACGATCTATACATTTATAAGTGTAAAATTTTTGCTAACTTTTTGTATTTTATATACATGTGGTGTTTGTAAATACAAGTACTTTTGCCCATTTTCCCATTTATCCCAGCTTGCTTCATTTTTTAGGCATGATACCACAAGAACTTGGGAGGCTTTCATATGTTACTTATTTGAACTTGGCTTGTAATAAACTAAAAGGTATTATTAACATTCAATAGTGTATCTCCACCAGATTTCTATTTTTTTCACTAGCAGTACTGTTATTAAATTAATTAATTTTGGTTGAATTTTTTTTGTATAAGATGGTATTCTATTCTACAACATCAATTATTTCATTGGTAAATACTGGTAGCATTGATTAATAGCAGAATAACTGGTGGCATCAATAGAAAAGAGTATAACTGCTCAAATAAAGATTAAAATATTGCACCATGGAGATAAGTATATTTCCATAATGTTAAGTTGGTTTAGTGAAAGTTCTATAATAACTTTTCACATAAAAAAATATTTATCCTACTTTTGCATATTATTTTCTTATTATTAATTACTGTATCTTTTTAATATCTTTAATGCGATCAAATTATTTTCATATTGCATGGAAATCTGCTTGGCATTGAAAGAAAGTGCCGGTAACATTTTTTTTTGCCCATGATATTTTTATTACTTTTCTTGCAATGCAGGTGCAATACCAGTAGAATTAGGGGAATTAAGGAATCTAGTGTATCTTGATCTTTGTAGCAATGAATTGACAGGTAAATGGTTTTTATATTTATGTTCATGATTGTTGGCTTGTTACACAAAATTACAATATAGCTATTTGTAATGAAAGCATTGATTTTTGATGATAGAAGAACTTGGATCTATCGTTCATATAATTACGTTTTTTAGAGTGCAACTTAATTTTTCCATAATTGCCACATGTAGTAAGCGAGAGCAATTTATATATCTTACATTCCTCACTCATTTTTATATTTCTAAGGTACCCAGCAATAGAAAAAGAATATTCAAAATATTTCTGTGTGAAATCATAGGTGGTAGTTTTCCGATAGTAACAACGGGGTGCAACATTACTTTTCACCCGCAGAGGTCAGTTTAAAATAGCTGACTTTTAATATTTTCATTACTTTTCTTGCGATTCAGGCAAAATACCAAAGGAACTAGGGAAATTATCAGAATTGGAGGAGCTTTGGCTAAATAGTAATCAATTGGCAGGTGAACGTATTTAATACTTCTGTTCATGATTATTGGTTCATTATAGAAAGTTGCAATCAAGCTGTTTGTAGCGGAAACATATATTTTTGATAATAATAGAAGCTACTTGAATCAATAGTTCATATAATTACGTTTTTTAGAGTGCGACTTAATCTTTCCATAATTGCCACATGTAGTAAGCGAGAGCAATTTATAAATCTTCCATCCCCCCCTCATTTTTATATTTCTAAGGTACTGAGTAATAAAAAATGAGTTTTCAAAATATTTCTTTGTGAAATTGCTGGTAGTCCTCCGATAGTAACGATGGGATGCAATGTTACCTTTCACCCACAGAGGTCAGTTTGAAATAACTAACTTTTAATATTTTCACTACTTTTCTTGCGATTCAGGCAAAATACCAAAGGAACTAGGGAAATTATCAGATTTGAAGGAGCTTTATCTTTATAGTAATCAATTGACAGGTGAACGTATTAAATATTTATATTCATGATTATTGGTTTGCTCTACAAAGTTGCAATATAGCTGTTTGTAACGAAAACATAGATTTTCGATGATAAAAGAAGCAACTTGAATCTATTGTTCATATAATTACATTCTTTCCGATGCAACTTAATCTTTCCATAATTGCTAAATACAGTAAGCAAGAGCAATTTACATATCTTACACTCCCCGCTCATTTTTATATATCTTAGCTACCCAGTAATAGACAGTAAATTTTCAATATATTTCTGTGTAAAATTATAGGTGGTCCTCCGTTAATACCAGGATGCAGTATTATCTTTTACCCCCAGAGGTTAGTTTAAAAGAATGGGCACTAATTTGTCCTTTAAAGTCTATATAACCATCACCATATAGTATGACATATGCGTAGGTCTTATACTGGCAATCTGTTCATAAATATTGTCTACTCTATACATCTTAATTTTATCAAGACATGATAACTACAAATCAGGTTAACATCAAAACTAACATTGCAGTATATTTTTGATGTTTGGATAGGTTATAAATCGCATTTTATATTTCTTCAGGCCTTAACAAGATGGTGGTCATTTTGGAGTCAATGGTCAAGCATGCAATACTTCAGAACAGTTTTAGTAGCATCATCAAACTATACCTTGAAGTTTAGAAGTTTACTCATTATTGAAATAAAAAATGGAAAAGTGCATAAATGTAAATATGTGTTTTAATACATAATTTGAAAATCTTCAGACAAAAAAATTCCATATTTTTACCCATTTTACATTGGGGTTAGGGTTTTAAGTGCATTGGGCCAAATCCGTATAGTTTACGGCTGGGAATGGTAAGTAATAGTGTAAACACAATAAGAGATAGTTTGCTAATGCATTTTATTAATGTAGTAAGCTTTTGCGCAGTCAAGTACTTATTCAGTAGCATAAGACGTCTCTTAGTCTTCCACATGTTTACTTGTACAAACGAGCGAGTGAAACCATAACAGCACGTGCGATAACATATGAAATATATAGGTAACATCACTAGTTAATGGAAAAAACATACAAAATTATCCCAATAATGTGTGTTCTGGCACAGAAAACGGTCTTGTTTATCTTTAAGTGTTCTTGGGTGAATAAAAGCTTTTTTGGTCTCTCAAAGTTGATGTAGGTCTCCAGCTAATTCTAGGCTTCATTGAGTGAGAATAGTCTAATGTAAGCATTTTATATTTTCTGTAATCGATTTAGTACTATAGTCGAGTTAAAACTTGTCTGGGCTTTTATGGTCGGTCATAGTTTATTAAGGTCAGTAGTCATAGTACTAGCTGTGATTGGGGGTGCTATACTAGGTGGTATACTAGGTCCCGAATCGGGTGTAAAATTAGAAGAGAAGTGGGCCCTCAAATGGGTTTAGGGTTAGGGCCCCGAGTGGCACATATCAGGCACCTACCCCAGGCACTACATTTTTGTGTGATGCATATATATAAGAAAAGGGGGCAGGAATATAGGTAATATCAGTCAAAGTAACAGCAGGCAAATGAACTGGAAAGTTATACAATATGGGTAGCAGTCAAGCAAGGGGAAAAAGTTTACCTTAAGTCCCAGGCAAAGGTCATTTCTGATGAGTAAATGTAGCTAGATTTAGTCTTCCACAGTTGATGGGTATTAACTAATCCACATCTGCTATAGGTGGTAGTACTACTGGCACGGTTGGCTCGGCAGTTCTTGCTGGTGTTAAGTTCATCTTTGTTAAAGCAGCTTGAACCGAATGGCGTAAGCAGCTAGGAATAATGAGATTTTTCAAATTTGGGGGCTTCTGGTAACATACTGTTATTTTATCTACACCTACTCTGTCGGATAGGGCAGGTATTAATCGGTCAAATTGAATCATGGCAGCTAGATCCAATTAAATAATTGAAATAAAAAGAAAACAAAATATATTATAAATCAAAGCGGATGATCAGCAACTATAATTACTCATCAACAACACCAGGAAAACCAGCGTACAGCACATATTGTGATAATATAGAAGAGTGAGAAAAAATTACTTTATTGTAACAATGTCATGCAGGCTGCATGGAGGTAACCTTGCGGGCTGCATAAAATATCTTATGAAATTACAAATTAAATTATTGATATCAAAAGATGTTACAAAATAACTTTGCTGAAAAGATGGGTAAATCAGAATAACATATAAGTAAGGTAGATTTTGGGTACTAGAGAAGTATATATCCTAAGAGATCCATTGTTCTAGGCCCATTGGGATCAAATGTAACTTCAAAGAAGAGCTGCTTCTTTGGTACATGAGTGAGGTTTCTATCAGGTTATTGGTTAAGTATATTGGGCGTTGGTATAGTAGGTGTTAATGTAATTGGAGCTGCTTTAGTTTCTGCTTGGTGGACAGCAATGTGGAGCATAAGTTGAATTCTCTCCAGTGCATGTCCACAGTCCACTAAATACTGAAAGAACTTTTGCACAATATTTAAATAGTTTTCATGTCATGAGTTCTGAATAAAGAATTTTTGGATCCGCCCAGCAATTAATCCTGCAAGTACTCCAGGTAGATGGACAGAGTGGTATGGGATGTAATTGTTAGGAATTAACCGGTTAACAGTTAATACTAAAACTATGTTAGCTGCATCATTGTTTCTGTTCTCAGTTTAAGAATTCTGACTGCTGACATCATGTTTTCACTTCAGCCAACGGAATAGTGCCACAGTGCAATTACTACTGGTCCATCATATGATTGAAAAATTGTCTGTCTTGTGTTGCTAGAGTTCACTTCTAGCAACACAGTAATATATACTGTATGATTTATGTTTAAATGCCTGTTTATATTACAGTAATGGTACAGGTTCAATGATTTCTGGAAAGTTTGCATAGTATAACTTAATCTACTATCATTTAATATAAATAGATCAAGAAAGACAGCTTTATTTTTATGGACTTTCCATTTAAAGGAAAGGTTCGATTCTGCTTGAATAGCAGTAACAAAGATTATGAAGGTGGATTGTACAGAAATATAAGGGTCTGGTAAGTTATTAGGATTAAATCTTGGATTCCATAGTACAAAATCATCATCAATATAGCAGCATTATAGTTGGCAATGTTGCTTGTGGTTATATTCTCAAAGTATAGTTTCCTTGATGATACCAAGGTATCAACTGGCAAAAGATGGTGAAACGTTAGTACCCATTGCAGTTCCTTGAATCTGATGCCATACAGTATCAGTGCCAAAGTTAAATACATTGCTCTCCATAGTAATAGCAAGTCTATTGCATATTAAATTGGTTAATTCTTCTTCCTTACTTTACAGATATCTTTGAATACGATTGATAGCTGGACTAGTTTTAGTAGAGGTATAATGGGAGGTAACATTGAAAGCAAATATAGTAGTGTTGGGTTCAACTAGAATACTACAAATAGAATGTAAGAAGTGATCAGAGTTTCTAATAAAGGACTGAACCTGGCAAATATAAGGCTGAAGCATAAAATCAAGCCAGATGGATAATCCTTATTATATAAGGTTGGAATTACTTGTAACAGGTCGGATTGCAAGGGAGGTCTTTTGTATTTTGGCCAAGGTGTAGAACAATCCTAATCCTTACATTTGATTCTCATGAAGAATGATTTTTAAGGATGGTTGCATATGAGTAGGTAGCGAGATACTTGAGCACTATAGTTTTGCACTAAGATTTGTAAACGATGCTCTCAATACACAATGGTAGCATCTGAATATTTGAGTTGTTTGTATGCAGCAATACTTTTTAAGTGGGCAAGGCATAATTTGATGTACTGGTTCATCTCAAATAGGGCAGGTCCCAAGTTTTTATTAGTCATAATAGTATGAAGATCATCACAAGACCAAATTTGGGTTGGAATACCTTGCTCAGCACAAGTTAGATTTAGTTTGAAGCCTTAGGTAAAGCATATTTAGTAATATGTTAGGAATTAACTTTCTTAGGGATTAATCCTATTTTTATAGCTGCAGTCAGCATTCATTTATGACGTTCCAAGTAAATTGGCTGCACAGATTCTAGTGGGGTTTTAGATTTTGTTGTGTTGATGAAGTTAGCTCACTTCTATCAACACAGTTAGTGCATGATAAGTACACATATTTCTGTCAGAGTTTCTTGTGCTTTGTTGTGTTTCATGTTTCTAATATGATACTAGATGGAATTTCACCAACCACATCTCTAGTATAAAAGTCATATGGTCTAGGTTTACACGTAATATTAGGAATACACATACCTTTTTCAAGTGAGCAACTCACTCCTTTTGCTCCAAACTTGACTAAATGAATCAAATATTTCAATTAATGGAGGCAATCTGCTAGTTCCGACTTGGTAACTTGGCAGGGGGTCAAGGCAAACAACATATTTCTTCAAGTAAAACTTAATCACAAGTTAAGTGCATTCCATGGCAGAACTTTGTATTGTTTTGACTGCTCTTTTATGAAATCCTAAAATATTACATTCTCTACCAACTATTTAAAACAAAAAGATTATACTTTACCATTTATGAAAGTTGCTGATCATATGAGTTTTATGTCTTGCCAAGTAACTTAAAATAAAATTATCTTTCTTTGAGAATATATTAGCAGTAAGGATACTATACCTATCAATTGCATACTTATTTATACAATGCTCCTCTTTTTGTCAAGTGTTACTATTGATTTTTTTGCATTGGGCTGTTTAGTTGATTATGTACATTTGACATTACTTCGGCACATATCTCTGTTGACTTATTTATGTAGACATTTACATTGAAAGCTAGTACTGTTACTTCTGATGATACTTCCAGATAGTGGTATTACAATAGACAAGAAATCTGATTGATTTTCAAGATTGGTTATCTAGTTTTGCAAATGTGAAAACAACAGAAGAAATCAAGCAATTTACCCCCCTAATTGATTAACGAACAAACTAGAACTTAGTATTTAATATATTTTAAGAGGTATTATACAGTCAAATTTTAAACTTACGTAGGACTTTCAGGATAGTTTTTTTTGCCCATTCCTACTGTAAAGTCTTCAAATATTATGATCATGCAAGTAGTGCCAAAAAACAGAGGTGTTCTCCAATGATTCTGACAGTGTAGTGCTGCTAAGACATGCATCAACTGAGAGAAAGTTCAATCCAATATTCATCAGAGTACAGTCAAATTACATGTTTTTGCACTCATCACATATAAATAATTTACCAGACTTTTGCATTTTGAAGGAGCTAAATGTAAAATCAATTCACATTTATGAAAAAAAGCTGCTCATGCTCTACATCATCATTTTAAATTTTGTACTACCCAATTACCCTGTTGCACATTTCAATCAAAATTGTTTTTCTTTACTTTTGCCTTTAGTAATGCTAGTAAATTATCTATTTCCAAGGATTTTCAGGACTTTTACTCAATAAACTTTGTAATGTTTAACCATTATGCTGGGACTTTAAAAATGTGTGAGCTGCAAGAAAAATTTTATTGAGCTACAGTAGATTTATTCTATATAATTATTTATGCTAGATTAGTTCTTTCAGGACTGGTTTTAGAGAGAATTGAAAAAATTGGCCAGAGAAAGTGTTACTACTTAAAGTAGCTTTTCATTATCACTGAATAATTTTGCTTCACTTTACTCAGGACATAAGAAATGGATTTGGTGATGAGGTTAGGTAATTATTATTTATATGTAGTAAAAGATTGTATCTGTTTTATATTTCTGACTTAAATGTACAGACTGTGTATCTCTTTTGGATGGTGAATAGAGGCAATGCATTTTTTCAGGACATTATAAATATATTACATCACTGTAATGAATACAATAATAGTTTTTACATTCCAATTACTTAATGTTTTGTAAAAGTAAAAAGCTAGGAAGGAGTTGTCAGGAATTAACTCTTAAGGGAGTTGATTCTATTCTGTAGCTGCAGTACATTTCTTCTGATATCATGTTGAAGTTTCAGTTTAGTCTATGAGAACAAGTTTCAGTTTTAGTAATGAGAACAAGTTTCAGTTATGATAATGAGAACAAGTTTCAGTAAGTGGTATTTTGTGTTGATGAAGTTATCTTACTTCTTTCAACACAATTAAGGATGCAATAATATAGTATCCTATCACAGATTTTGTGTGTTTATGTTGCGTGGTACATTCCTAACAGGAGTGGAAGGCAATGATATGGTGTTAGGCATATACAAATTAAAGACAAGGAATAGAACCAAAGATTAGTTGTATGATAAAGGTTTATCCTGTCACAATATAGGAGCAAACTCCTTATCTTTAATCCTATGTACCAAAAATATCCTTCCAACAATATTCACATCTTCAACATTTACACCATGTTTCATTACTCCGCATAGTTTTTTCTTGGTGTTTCCCAAACCGACATCTCCAATAAATGCCTGACGGATTAACCCCATAGTTCAATAATTGGTCAATCTGTGCTCAACATTTGACAATTAAAAACATCTCTCTTTCTCTTCTCTATTTTACTTTAGTTACCCTTCTACTGTGTAGAGTATTGTTATTACTTCAGAAAAGATCCCTTTATTCATACCTTTATAATATATTCTTACTATACTACTTTGTTTAATTTGTTGTTGCTTTTGTTTGTTTTGCGCATAGTTTTTCAATTTCTTTTTTACATATCTAATACACTATGAACAAAAAGAGAATAGGATTAGTCTAGGAAAAAGAAGCAAAAAGAGGTTAAACAAGAAAATGTGTAATTTATTTTTAGGTGTTTCTAGCACTAAGTGCTGGAAACAAAACATAATGTCAACTAACAGCTAGTACCGGACAGATGCAATTAACATTCACCAAACTACATTATACAATACATCATACAATATGTATACTTGAATCTACAGTACAGATCTTCAGGAATTGTGAACATAAAGAAATGCATATAAGCTATGTTTGCACAACTATAACTGATCAGGTCCTAACATATGTTTAGAGTCACTAGAGGAAACCAATCTTTTTAAATGATAAACACATTAATTTTTGAAGACAAAATCAACATGGGTAAGAAGATTTTAAAATTTCAAGATATTTTTATAATAATAACTAAAACTACTTGGTAAATAAATATGTTTAATAAACGATAGAAATCACTATTCACTGATTGGCTATTTGAACAACTGACAAGACACAAGTTTTTTCTATACATAATTTATCAGTAAAAAATGTACATCAAGTTTGCTATGTGTTCACTTAAAAAGGGCTAAGAATGTTTTGGTCCAAACAGATAGTGCATAATGTAGGATAAAGCCGTAAAGTTTTTTGGATAAAAAAATTATATATTATTCATCTAATCTAACTAATTTTTACTTTTAAAGTGATAATATTGATTAGGAAGAGTCTTCAGTTGATGCCTGCATTTTCCGTTTACTATTCTTTATTTTAAATTAGGTCAAGTATTATCTTGAAAATATTAGCTTTGACTTCCCAAATATGATGTCCAACAAAGTATAAGACTAAGTTTCTATACCTTCACATGGGTAAAACAACAGTCTCAATATATCCAAAATTTATAGCTATGACTCTAGAAGTATTAAAACTGCATCTTCCTAGAAAATTGATCAAATAAAAGTAATAGTTTAAAGGCACAATATGCAGGATTCAGATATTATTACTTTTCAGGTTTAGGATCTTATACTGTAATCTTGTTCATCCGTCTGCATATGTAACAATTGCCATAACTGATTTATTGAAAAGAAAAATACTTTCTTAGTGCAAATTTTTTAATGTTGCAGTTTTGAAAACTTATACATTTTTTTTCATGTTGGCTTCCAGCATTCAGTAAACCTGACAAGCACCAAAATATGTGTTCCATTATTTTGTCCAAATCTAACAAGAATTTTTTTGTTAAAATCTTTTTGTAGATGGCTCTTTCAAGTGCTATATCTCCCACCTGCTAAATTTATTCAATTTTATTTGATATGTAAAACTGAACTTATCATAATTATAATGTCTTACTGGCTAGTTAGTTTCAATTCTTTTTAAAAGGGTAAAGTAGGTATATGCTTCAGTGTAAAGTAAATATGAACTCTGATTTTTATTGACCTTTTTAAGTTGATTATACTTTTAATAAGATTATCATTGGATACTGTTTAGATTACAATGGAGTATACAGGGATCTTCAGCACATGTGCACTATTAATGAAGCCAATATAAAAAAATTTAGATATTTCTCCTAATGTTCTTTCAGAGGTAATATATTGTATGGTACTGTTTTTCATTTTTTCTGTCATTGAATAAAATTTAGCTCCTTGAATAAATTAATGTGATTGGATCTATAGCTACTTAAAGTATTTAAAAATTATTTGTAATAAGTGATGATGTTGAAAGGAAGTGTTGTGATATCAAAACTGGAATCTAAGTAAAAGCTACATTATGCAGGATAATATTAGAAATGCAATAGTCAAAACAAAAAAAATGGACAAAAACTAGCATAGATATGTTGCATTCAGTAATTTTCATTGATAGAAGTGAGAACATTCTATCAACACAGCAATATACATGTAAGCTGATAATCCAAAATGTATGACTCTCCTTGAACTTCTGCCAATGTGACTCTCCTCAAATCAGAATTATACAAATCCTCTTGAATCGTATAGTTGCACAAATCTTTCTAAATTGTACCGCAGCTACAAACAGAATCAGTACCTTAGGAAGATAATTCCTAACAGATAACTATAAAATTATCAAAAAGAACTGAAATACATAAATCAGGTCTTCTTAAAGCATTACTAGATCCATTTAATAAATTCACTGAATATTACTTTTGAGTGTATTTTCTCAAGTTATTCTATTTTGGAATACATCATTTTATTGGCTTCTTCAGTTTTCCTTGCACTTTACTACATTCCTCCATCATTTTTTTTACATTTCATTGTTCTATACTGTGAAACCCCAGAATATGTAAAAAAAGTATTGTCATAGTAAATCAGAATCCTTATGGCTAGTCATTATGGTGAAAAGCACCATTTTTGTGTCTTTGAACTAAAAAGTTATTGTGTAAAATGTGCAGATTTAAGCATATTTTGCCAAGCAGTTTTTTGTAATACTCCATCAAAAAGTTAGTTTGTGCAGCAGCTGCTGCTATATTTTATATGTAGCAGAGTTTTCAACAAAAAATTATTTATGGATGTGTTAGGAACTAGTTTGTTTACAACAATTAGTTCTTGAGGGAATTACTCTTTTAAGAGTTATTCCATTACTTAGCTGCATCATTTTGTGACTCTCCAGATGGATTGGCATCAAGACTTTGCTTGTTGTGTTGCTGAATGTATTTCTTATTCACTCTCAGCAATACAAATTATGTTTGTATAATGTTACCATGCTTCTATAGTTGTTGTATCCATCTTGTTACCACCTTGTCCACTACATTCATAATAGTTTGCCAAGAGTATCCTATTGTGTTCAATTCAACCAATTGCATTTGAAGTTCTCTTGAAGGAACTGCTTAAGTGAAAAATTGTCAATAAGAAAGGTATCCTAAAGACTCTAGAACTTCAGGGC
Source organism: Vaucheria bursata (assembly GCA_032358265.1). Lineage (NCBI taxonomy): Eukaryota > Xanthophyceae > Vaucheriales > Vaucheriaceae > Vaucheria > Vaucheria bursata. The sequence continues at coordinate 12,340 of JAULBW010009141.1, forward strand.
CTCACCACCGTTTTACTCTCAACTGTTATCCAATGGGCCTGTTGGCCTTAGGCGCAAAAGCCAAAAAGGGTTGTTGAGAGGAAGTGATCATTGAGTAACCCTGATTGAGCACCTTACTGAACACAATGTTTTCAATCATGGAAGTCCTAATATACACAACTGAAAGGTGTAGTTTGTAAAATGATGCATAAGTTTTCACCTAAACAAATCAACAAGTTATGCACATGATTGAAACATGCTATTACTGAAATTGCTGAGTTGCAAGCACATGTTCAAAATCAGCAGGTTTCTGATGTAACATCAATACCCCCTGTTTTAGAACTTTCAAACACATCTACAAAGGAACCTAAAGTCAGTTCACCTGATGCCTTTTATGGTGACAAGGATAAGAGCAATGCTTTCTTGGCTCAACTTAGTCTCTCTTTTCAGTTCTAGAGTTTCTGTTTCTTGGATGACCAAACTAAGGTACTTTATACTATCAGTTATATGAAGGGCACAGCCTTTAATTGTTCTTTGCATTATCCACAATCAGAACATGGAATGCTAAGTAACTACGAATAATTTGAGAATGCATTTAAGGTTATCTTTGGCAATGTAAACCAACCTAGACAAGCAGCTTGGGAATTGCTAAACTTAAAACAGGGTCATCATTCAATGATGGCATACATCTTAGATTTCCAGCAACTGAGTATTGAGTTAGGCTGGGAATATACCTTGCCATTGGTTGAGATGTTTGACAAGAGTCTAAATGAAGAAACCAAACAGGCTCACTGTAACTTTGATTGACCAACAAGACTTGATGAACTGTATGCTTTGGTAGCCCAAATTGACAATCATTACATTGAGTTTTGTCAGGAGTTTTCTAGTTACCCTCAACGTTTGGCTTGGACTACTCCTGCTGCCAATGACCAAGTAGAGGACATGATCATAGTGTAATACAAACAGACATTTGAGCATAAATCATACAGTATATATTACTGCATTGCTAGAAGTGAACTCTAGCAACGC
>JAULBW010009152.1:2136-13343 GCA_032358265.1 Vaucheria bursata
TGTGTTTGTTTACGCCATTAATATTCACTGGTTGCTCGGTCCACTTTATATAGCCACCGTTCCAATAATTGCATCCATTAGTTCTTTTCTAGGGAAAAAAATCAAAACTATTTCTCGCCACATTTTGGGCGAAACTACTGCCCTTGCTGGTGCTACCACTGAATCCTTGCGTAATATTGAACTCGTAAAAAGTTTAGGACTCATTGATCAAGAAGAAGAACGTCTCAATAAAACCACGCAAAAAATATTAGGACTGGAATTAAAAAAGGTGCGTTTGGTTCGTTCCCTCGGTTTTATTCAAGGCACAACGGTACACTTAGTGCGCACGGCACTTGTGTTTGCGCTTTATACCTTTGTGTTTAAAGACATCATTAAAGTAGGTGACCTCATCACCTTAATGTTTTTCAGTTTCTTTATTTTTAATCCATTACAAGAACTTGGCGCTGTTATAACCACTTATAACGAAACCAAAGTGAGCATGGATAATTTTGCCAAACTCATGGATGCGAAGTCTGAAGAAGTTCCTGAACATCCTGATACTTTGGGTGAAATAAAAGACGTGCATTTCAATAATGTTTCCTTCGGTCACAACACGTCAAATGGGTATGCCGTTAAGAATATCAGTCTCAACATCCGTTCTGGCGAAACCATTGCCTTTGTTGGTCCTAGCGGCAGTGGCAAAACCACACTTGTTAAATTACTTCTAGGCTTGTACAAACCAAATGTTGGAAACGTACGCTACAATAACATTGAATCAACCGACATTAACTTGACGGAGTTGCGCATGCAATTAGGTTTGGTGTCACAAGACTCTCAATTATTTAGTGGTACCATTCGTGATAATCTCTTATTTGTGAAGCCTGATGCAAGCGATGCGGAATTGATGGAAGTCTTGACCAAAGCCGCTTGTCAGAATTTATTGAAAAGGGCTCAAGACGGCATTCTCACAACAATTGGTGAAGGAGGCATAAAATTAAGCGGAGGAGAAAAACAACGTCTGTCCATTGCCCGTGCACTATTGCGAAATCCTAAGCTCTTAATTTTTGATGAAGCTACGTCTGCCTTAGATTCATTAACCGAAGAAGAAATTTCAGAAACCATTCGTGCCCTGAGTGCCAGTAAAAAACAAATTACGATTTTGATTGCGCATCGACTTTCTACCATCATGCATGCCGATACTATTTATGTATTAGAACAAGGTAATATCATTGAAAGCGGCAAACACGAAGCCTTGATCGCTGAAAAAGGCCTCTACTATGCTATGTGGCGTCAACAAATTGGCGAACGCAAAAAAGAAGCTACGCTTTAGCGCAGATTTCCGTTCACTGATTGCGCTAATAAAAAACATTTTGTAAAACGGAAAAAGCTGCACTTCTGCAGCTTTTTCTAGTTTAGTTGCCAGTAACAATCTAACTTGACAACTAATTTTGAATCTGAACAATAGTGCCACCAACAAACACCATTTATCAGACATTCAAACTTTACTCCTTCACTATTTTCGAATAAGTCTGCTCACTTCCATTAGTGAATCGAACTACATATATCCCATTGGCTTGGTTTATAATGTCAATTTCAATAACCTCAGAGGTATTTTCGTATTCTACGATTACTTTACCTGAAAGATCGAGCACTGCCACACTTCCATACGGACTAGTTGTTTTCACACTGAACTTACCTGAGCTAGGATTTGGAAACAGTTTAAGCTTAGCATTTTTTTCTAACTCATCCACTCCAGTGCAGGCCGACACGAGTTGTGTAAATACAGTGCTTGACGAGCATCCAGTAACATCTGTCACACTCACTGTATAAACGGAAGTTACCATTGGTGCAATAATTGCCGTTGGACTATTAATTGTAATATTGTTGGAGTTCCAACCAACTTGAGTCAGGTTATTGCCCATTACTGAAAGTGTTGCTGATTCACCAATACACATGCCATCTTCCCTACTGTTCGTGATTAGAAAGGAAGGCAGTTGTTTCACGGTAATAGCTTGTGTTGCGGTACCGACGCAACTATTCATTGACCATGATCCTAGCACAGTATAAACACTTGCAGAGTTCGGAGTCAATACTGCTGAGCCAGCCGTTGAACCAGAACTCCAAGTATAAGAAGATGCTCCGAACCCGTATAAAGTAAGCGATGAACCAAGACAAACGGAAGTCATTGGAGCAAAAATACTTACCTGCGGTCGATCTTGTACCTGAACTATGGTAGATACTGTAGATGTACAACCTGTGTTATTGCTAGTCAAGCTAAATGTATACACATCAGACTGCATCGGCGCCAAACTCACTAACGTAGACGTAGAACCTGTTGACCACATTACGTTACCAGATCCAAACGCACTTAGATACACCGAATCACCTCGACAAATGAGGCTTGAAGAAGAAACAATACTTGCATTTGGAGAATTCAAACTACATGGTATCGTTATTGAAAGATCATCAAACGATAAAAACTGCGGAACTGAATTGGCTGTGCATCTTATTGCCATGTAATACAAACCAGAACTTGGTACCACAAATGTGTTTGTCAATGGCTGGTAAAATTGCCCAGAAGGCACGCCAGATAAGGTGGCTACATTGGTGAGACTAGAAGAAGTTTGTAATGTTCCAATTGCCATCGAGAGATTTTGCCAGCCAACTAAACCGTCGGTAATATACCAAACGCTCGCTGAGTACGTAATGCCAGGCTCTAGTTGAATGCCATTTGAATAAAACAAATCACCATTTACGTTTGTACCAAATCTAAATGATGCGAATTTGTTCCCTGTGCGAGGTATGCGATTATTTGTAGAAGCGATCGTATTAGTTTGACAAATAGTACTAGGTGAAGTAACAGCCCAAGAACAATTTGGCAATTGATTATTGAACGTGATTCCTTCAAAACTTTCAAAATATGGCACCGAATTAGTGGTTGTAGCAGCAATTTGAATTCCTTGAGATGTTGCAGTTGAACTTTGAGAAGTAAAGGAACATGTAATACTTGCTTGAAAAAAAGTACTCGTCTGTAAACTGCCGCTAAACATTGAGGACAAGGTTGCGTTAGCAATAGGAAGAAAAGGACCAACTGCAGATACGGTTGAACTAAACCATTGGTACAAAATACCTGTGTTAGTGTATGAATTTGCTAGCGTTAACAGCGCGCCTGAATTAGGACATACAACGGACAGACTGCTCACAACAGAATTGCTAGCAGGAGAGCCGACGCACGGTGAAGGCGGTGTCCAACGATATACTTGCCCATTGGCAGGCACCAAACCTGTACCATTTAAATTTCCCGTAGTATTATTAGTAAGGCCAGAACTTGAAGTTGCCCAATTTCCTGTTGTTGGAATATTTCGGTTATTAAAGTCGGCATTACTTGATCCACGTAAACCAACCTCTGCTGTAGCAGTGGTTGCATTATTCAAGAAGGCGCCATAAACAACCTCCACTACGTTTGACGTTTCGTACAAGCGAATTTGAAAATTATACGAATCGCCAGTTGCAGCAAATTTTCTGTAATTATTCCACTGTATCACACATACTTGATTTGGCGTAGTACCGATGGTTTGTACCCGAAGATCACCTCCTACTTGAGCTTGCAAGTCCCGCGATAACGCAGCCACTCTGTTTTGTAACGTTAACGACGCTGTTGACGTGGCACTGATGGCAATATAGCCACTGCTGCTATTTGAATTGACTGAAGGATTAACAGTGGATTGACCGAAAAAAATCCACCCATTGTTATTGATGCCAATTCGATCAAATGGAATATTATTGAAGGTAAACGTGAATCCAATCGACAAACCTGGTCCCGTTGCACCGCTTAAAGCACCCAAAGGCACTGCTGGATCCACAAATACCTGATCATCGCTTGTTGTAGTGCCAAAAACTGTGCCTCCGCCAATGGCAGCGTAAGATCCACTTAATTGTGAAAACACATAGGTACTTACTTGCCCTTTTACAACTGGCAAAAGAAGTACAGAAGTTAAAAGTGCCGCATAGATTTTTTTCATACTGATGAGTTTTATGTTTCAACAAAATTCACTCATCTATCACATAAATTTTTATTTATATTTTTAATAAATAATATAAAAATTTATTATTCCAAATTCCACAGCGCCTGTTAAACCCAATATAATCGGGCGCTTCAGAGTTTTTGCTCGCGAAATTCATTTTGATTCTTCGTAAAAAAATGGCTCAGATTTTTCTATAACTGGTCGGTTTTAATATACCGGCGCAACTTCGCTGAACACAAACTACGTTGTGATGCCACATTCAACACAAGACTTCGGCTAGAGAACAATGCGCGTTCAATTGACCATTGTTCTACACTATAATTGTGTTGCCACACCAAAATTGATAACCTAAGCGGCAGTTTTAAATTGGCCCAAAAAAAAACCGCCAGATAGGATCCGACGGTTCAAAAAAAAACTAAAAACTAGTGGTGCGCTTCTGCTGGAGCGGCATGTGCTGATGAATCAACAACTGGAGCTGCTGCAGTATGTTCGTCGGTTTCTACAGCTGCAGGTGTTACTGCCTCATGTTCTGGTGCCGCGTTCATGTCATGGTGTTCTGTTGCAGCGGCATTGTGCTCGCCGTGACCAGCACCATGGTGTGCTTTTGGATCACACAGACTTAGAAACAAGAAAAGGATTAATAGTGTAACAGCTGCTAAAATAAATGGAACCGTAAAAGCTACTGGTTTCTGCTCAGCTACGTGATGCTCTTCATGTGAATGTCCTGACATAAAATAAATTTTGTCCCGCTAAAATAACAGAATAATTTAAAGTAAAAAAGAATTAAAAGTTAAGTATCAGTCCTTCACGAATTTAAGTTGAATTTGCTGGGTCTCAGACCTAAACTGCAAACTGTAAATGCCTTTTTGCAAATCTTGCACATCTATGCTATTTTCCTGTTTATCTGCACTTAAAACAATGGTTTTCAGTAATTTACCTTGCATATCGTATAAACCACAAGAAAGATCGCGTGTCAATGTCCCCAATTGAATACGATCACTTACAGGATTCGGATACATTACAATTTGAAGGTCATTTTCCGCTTCTGAAAGTCCTACCGGATTCGGATCTTCTGGTCCATTAATTTTATACCCACGGTATCTCGCCGATGTTGGCGCAAAAACTCCTGCCACTACATTTCCACTCACTTCAAAATACGGAATCTTAGAATTTAAGGTCATCCATTGGTAACTGCGCGCCACATTTTGGAAAGCTAATGGAATGGGTAGGATATTATTTTTAATTGAATCAGTAGCATATTGGGTCGTAACGAGTCTCAAACATTGTTCGGTACCAAATGGCGTTGTCACCGTTCCCCAGCCATCCACACGCGTTACACGGTAACCTTTTTTTGTATATATGATCGGAATAATGGTGGAGCTTGGTGTTGTGAATCGAAATGTGGTGCTATCATATTTCGGATAGGTCATTGGGAAATTATAAATTTCATCCTTATCCGTATAATAACTTGGCAAGGGCACGCTGCTGAAGGTCATGCCTACTCCATCAGCAATAAATGCTTGAGGATTCGTTTGTTTCTTATAAAAATTATAATAATCTGTAAACGCTACAGGTCCTAAACTAATGTCTGGTAGTTTTTCAGCAAAGCCTGTAAAGGATAAGAAAAACAAGGCATAGGGCGTTTGTATTGCACTCTTATAGGCTCTCACACCCTGGGTAGTACTGGTCACACTCAAAAAATTCCAATTAAAATTGGTGCCCGTTTGCGTGTAATTACCAACGCTATTTACACTTACACTTGTGAAGCGCAAGGTATCATTCGCTACAGGCATATTGTTATTGCTAAGTGTGATTGGTGTTTGCGCACTTAACGTGCCACATAACAACGCAACTGCCAATGTTCTGAATGTTCTCATGATTGTCTATTTTTGATTTCTAGCTTGGACAAGATAAATATACTAATATTTACAGCAACCCGTTATAAGAGGGTGTTTCAATTAAGTGTTTCTCGCGCTTTATGCTGGCTTATGGTAGTGTTCAATGTGGGAAACATCCATTCTCAAACCTATTTGTTACATGTTACAGCGGATGATCAAACTGGCATTGTTGGAAAATTAAATTACAAAAAAACGCATCCAAGCATTGCCTCTGCTGATAAAGAAATTCAATCGATCATTGCTACACTCCGCTCAAGTGGCTATTTGTTGGCGCAGATGGATAGCTTGCAAAGGCAGGACCCCAAATTAAATGCCTTTTTATCGGTCGGACAAAAATACCGCTACGCCACCATTCGTGCCGGCAACTTAGAGCCATTTGTGGCGAGCCGCATTGGTATTAGCGAGCGACTGTTTACTCAAAAACCCTTCAATTACCAATTGCTCGCTAAAAGCATCGAAAAAATTCTCAACTATTACGAAAACAACGGCTATCCCTTTGCAAGTGTGTCGCTCGATAGTGTCAACATTACAGACAATGCGTTTTCAGCGCAATTCAAGGTTCAAAAAAACAAACTTTATAAAATAGATTCCATCCTAGTAGTGGGCACCGCAAAAATAAATGCAGCCTACCTCCGCCGTTTCCTCTCCATAAAAGAAGGCATGCTGTATAACGAAGCGGTGATTGCTAGCATCTCTTCTAAGATTCGCCAATTGCCCTTTCTGAGCGAGAAACAATCACAGCGCGTACAACTCAGCAATCGCACTAATAAACTCATTTTGTATCTAGATAAAAAAAATGCAAGTCAATTTGATGGTATCATCGGACTTCTACCTGATGCTACTACAAAAAAAACGGTGGTTACTGGCGATGTAAAATTGAAACTCGTAAACGGTATTTTGAGAAATGGCGAAACGTTTGATCTGGAGTGGCGACGTTTACAATCTCAAACGCAAGATTTTAATAGCCGTGTAATCTATCCCTTCCTCTTCAAAAGTCCATTGGGCGTAGATTACAACCTTAAGATTTACCGCAAAGACACCACGTTTACAGACATTACAAATAATTTAGGACTACAATACTATTTCGGTGGACTCAATTACTTCAAAGTATTTTATCGCCAACGCAGTACCGATTTAATTTCCACGGCTGGTTTAGATCAAATTACTACGCTTCCCGATTATGCCGATGTAGGCACTCGGGCTTATGGCATGGGACTTTTTCTCGAAAAATTAGACTACCGATTTAATCCCCATAAAGGCATTCATGTGAGCGTTAATATTCAAACGGGTGATCGCCTGATTAGAAAAAATCCAGCCATTAATGATCAAGCCTATTTTGGATTGAGTCTTCGCAGCACACAATATCAGTTCGATTGGAGCAGTGCTTGGTATGTGCAGTTGCATGCCAACAATGTTTTAAAAATTGGATTGCAGGCCGCCTCTGTATTTGGCAATCAAACCATTTATCGAAATGAGTTGTTTCGAATTGGGGGATTAAGAACTCTGAGGGGATTTGACGAAGAAAGCATATACGCCTCCACCTATGTCATCCCAACCATTGAATACCGATTTCTATTCGGACAAAATTCAAACCTCTTATTGTTTGCCGAAGGCGCTTGGTACGAAAACAATAGCAATCATCGCTACCTCTCAGATCGCCCCATTAGTGTGGGTGCGGGCATTAACTTTGATACAAAAGCTGGCATTTTTAGCTTGAACTATGGATTGGGCAATCAATTTGGCAATGGCTTTGATTTGAGAAACGGTAAAATACACTTCGGACTCACCGCCCTATTTTGATTTTACATTGGTCCCAATAACAGATTCCTCTCAAATTTCCCCCTAAAATGGACTATATTTGTATATAGCTCAGATTTTATGAAACAGTTTATTTTACTGGTCGCGTGTGCAGTTTCGAGTTTGGTAAATAGCCAAACTTACATGAAACAGAACATCGATCTAATTGGGCACATTGCGCCCAACAGCGACACGATTGAAGATCCAAAAGCAAACCGTTATTCTGGTTGCTGGGGCTGGTACCAGAGCTCAAAAAATAAAGAGTATGCTATTTCTGGCGCCAGCAATGGCACTTACTTTATTGATGTAACTTCACCTGCAAGTCCCAGTGTATGCGCCTTTGTGCCTGGCAAACGCAAAAGTACTTGGCGCGAAATGAAGACCTATCAAAACTACTGCTACATCATTTCTGATGATGAACAGCCAAATAAATTTACAATTGTTGACATGCAATATTTGCCAGACAGTGTTCACATTGTGCATTATGGCACTAAATATTTTGAACGCGGTCATACGATTTGGATTGATAAGGACAAGATGTACATTGGCGCTACCACCTATACTTCAGGTTCATCTTGCATGACTGTTTGGAGCTTGGCTACTCCCACAAATCCAGTATTAATTCGTCGTGCCGAGCAAGACATTCCACCTCCTGTATTTTCGTATGTACACGACATGTATGTAAAGAACGATACAATCTACGCAAGCACGGGTTGGCAAGGACTCCACATATTAAAACTAGAAAGTAACAATACCTTATCCTATCTAGGAAGTTATTCAGGCTACCCAAATGCTGGGTACAATCACAGCAGTTATTTAACCGAAAATTCAAAGTACTTGGTCTTCTGCGACGAAGTGCCTGGCGGTATTCCCATTCAATTTGTAGATGTACAGAACCCAGGCAATGTGCAGCCGCTTAACGCCTTTAAACCGAATGTTTCAACTACACCACACAATCCTTACATCATCGGAAATAAATGGGCAGTAGTGTCTTGCTATAAAGATGGACTTTATATCTACGATATTTCAAATCCGCCGCAAGTCAGTCAGGCCGGGTTTTTCGACACTTACCCACAAGGCGGTGCCAGTGCTTTGAATTATGGCGATAGTCCGTACAACGGCAATTGGGGCGCTTACCCCTATTTACCAAGTGGTAACATCATCGCAAATGATATGCAAAATGGTGTTTTTATTTTGAATGCATCCGCTGCATTTTCAACTACGGCTTTGAATCCAGTGGGCATGCAAGCGCAGAGTGCCGAATCTACCGCTCTCATTGCTTTTCCGAGTCCCGCCGATAAAATCGTTTCAGTACATTTTTCTTCCCCAGGCGACAATTATTTGAGCCTATATGATCTGCAAGGCAAGTTGTTGTATGAAAAAAATATTATTGGCAAGGTCGCTGAAACCATCGATGTGTCTATGTTTCCAGAAGGAGATTATTCTGTTGTGCTTAAAAATGGCGACGTTCTCCGTCAGAAAAAAATATCGGTTCGCCATTAAACATGAAGTATTTGTATTGGATAGTGTTGATTGTTTTTCTAGCCACATGGCAGATGAAAGCGCAATCGTATTCATCGTTTAATATTCAATTGCTAGCACATGTAAATCCGAATACTGGAGACATGGGTTTTGATGGTAGGCGCTACTCGGGCTGTTGGGGCTGGTTTCAAGCTTCCAAAAATAAAGAGTACGCCATTTCAGGCGCCAGTAACGGTACCTATTTTTACGACTTGAGTAATCCAAGTAATCCTGTGATGGTAGGCTTTCAATCAGCTGCATTGGGCTGTACTTATCGCGAAATTAAAACCTATTTACACTATGCCTACATTTTTAGTGATGATGCTCAAGCCAACGGTTTGCAAATAGTTGACCTGCAATACTTGCCTGATTCCATTCACAAAGTGTACGAAGGGAAAAACTATTTTAATCGTGCACACAGCGCTTGGATCGACGGCTCACATTTATTTGTTGGGAGTACTACTTTTTCTACTGGCTTTAGTGCAATGTCGGTTTGGAGTTTGGCCACACCCACAGCACCTGTATTAATGCGGCGTTTAGAACAAGACTATGCGTTTATAGGCATTGTGCACGACATGCATTCATCGCGCGACACAGTGTACGCGAATTGTGCAAATCAAGGACTTTACATTTACAAATTCGATAGCACTGCGGCTACATTCTCTGAAATTGGCTCGTACACTGGCTTTCCGCAAGCAGGATACAACCACAGTAGCTATCTCACAGAGGATCATAAGCACTTGGTGTTTTGTGAAGAAATTCCAGCCGCTTTACCTATTAGAATAGTCAATGTTCAAAATCCTGCAAATGTGCAACCTGTTGCGCAGGTCTTACCACATCCGCGCACCACACCTCACAATCCTTTTGTAAAAGGAAATTTTGCCCTAGTGTCTTGCTACGAAGATGGATTGTATGTGTATGATATCAGCAACCCTAGTCAACCGAGTCGCGCTGGATATTTTGACACCTACCCCCAAGGAGGCGCCAATACTGGCGTTTACGGTGCCATCAATTACAGAGGCAATTGGGGCAATTACCCCTACTTACCAAGCGGACTTGTGATTGCAAACGACATGCAAAATGGACTTTTTATTTTGGATGTGAGTCAAGCCTATGCCACTACAGTAAAAGACTATGTAGGTCTTGAGACATGGTCAGCAGAAAAGGAATTTTCAATAGGACCAAATCCTGTCGACCAGGAACTGTTTTATTCCGCTTCAGAATCACCGAGCACAATTATTATTCGTGATTTGTATGGAAAAATAATCTCTTACCATACAAGTGCTGAATCTAGGTCCATTGATACACAAGCGCTTCAGCCTGGCATTTACGATATTGAAATAAAACAGAACGAAACAATTCTGCATAAAAAAATTACGGTTCAACACACAGCCTTATGAGAACATTCATTGCACTTTTTTTAAGTATAATCACTTTAGGAATTGTAGCCCAACCTTATGGGGCTTCAAACTTCACGCTCATCAGTAAAATAGATCCGGAGACCGGCACCAATTCAGATGGCGACAAATATTCGGCCTGCTGGGGCTGGTATCAATCATCAAAAAATAAAGAATATGCCATCGCTTGTGCGCAAGCAGGTACGTATTGGGTAGACATCACCAACCCAGCAACACCAACTGTTTCGGCCTACCGCAGCGCAACACACGCAGGAGCCATTTGGCGAGAAGCAAAAACCTACCAAAATTATTGTTACGTGGTTTCTGATGATCCAGGAAACAATTCCTTGCAAATTTTTGACATGTCGTATTTACCCGACAGCGTCAAGAAAGTGTATGATGGAAAAACGCTCTTTTCGCGTGGACATACACTGTGGGTAGACGGCAACAAACTATATGTTGCTTCCGTCACCTATAGTAACAATTCCTATTCAAGCATGAACGTTTACAGCCTTGCCACGCCCTCAGTGCCAACATTGATTCGATCACTTGAACAAGACTATCCTTTCATAAGCGGTGTGCACGACATG
>JAULBW010009163.1:0-115632 GCA_032358265.1 Vaucheria bursata
CATTCAAAAAACTACCTTCTTAACTTCAATCTACTCATCTACAGTAATGTACATCCTACATATATGCTAATGCAGTTAGTGGATATTATATACATGATTCCTGCTCCTATCTTAATTGGTGATTCATTTACATTTAGAATTCATGTTTTCAATTCTTATCTAAACATTAATTCTCAACGTCTTTGGATTTTTTTGTACTAAATAGAATGCTTTGGTAACATTACTTGCTATTTTATGGTTACTTTAGTATGCGACAAGGTTCTAGTTCTGTCACAATGCCCCAGTGATTTGTGCAGTTCAATAGAGTTTTTTGAGCTTCATCTTTAATGCATTGAATTTATTTCTAACGTGCTTAATCTCCAAACTTTCTATTTATTTCTATGTAAAATTTTTTAGATGCTCTTTTTCAATTTGATTGGAACATCAAGGTCTCTGCCCTATTGTGCTCTATTGTTCTGTACTATATAACTGTCACTCATATGATAATGTAGATCATTGCTTCTGTTTTTGATCACTTTTTAATATGCAAATAGAAATATTGCAATGAAGCATTTAGTGTCTTTTATTGGACTTTGCAAAATTTAACTTGGACCTGTTGAGTAATTTACTTCAGCCACAATCTCAACAACTCAAAGTTTTATTTGTAGACTAGTTTCTTGATAAGATTGCCTTTGTTGTTGCTGCATTACTCAATACAATTGGAAATATATCAATGCTTGAAGGGCCAATGGAAAAGTACATGCAAAGAGTTTTTTAGCAGCTTGGATATTGTCCACTTGGTACTCAGCTAGAGTGTAATTTGCAATTGAACTAGCATCCGTGGTACAGAACAACGTTTACCACAAGGATGACAAGTTTTATGCTTTTACAACCAATTTGAGAACTGAAAGTCTGTTGCACTTTTACCAAGTTGTTGCGTGTAGTAGAGTTTTACTGTCATCATGCTGCTTGCATCGGTAACAATAAAAGAATTGAGAACTACTAATCTTAGCAGTATATTTTTAACTGCACTCTCTTTGCACTAGTTTGATGAGCAAAACTATCATGTATTAGCTTCGTTACTAAAATAGTACAAAACATTGTAGTTAAATAGATAGCACAACAGTATAAACTGTGCTGCAGTAAATTGTCCAAAAACTGCTAAATATAAGAATCATAGTTGCTATAATTAGTTGCAACAATGTAGCTAACAGTATTTGCTGCCACTGTTGCTAATGCTTTTTAATGGTGCAAACAGCAGAATCAGTAGCAGTAATGCTATTTTTCTTGTCAAAAGTTCAAATGTTTTAAACACTAAGAAACTGGTATCTTGTTAAAATCAAACTTAAAGGTAGTATATGTTAGGAATTCACCCATGAGGAAGTTGATTCAATTCCATAGCTGCGGTACATTTTTCCTGATACCATGTTGAAGTTTCAGTTTTATGAAAACAAGTTCCAGTTCAGAATATTTTGTTGCATTGATGAAGATATGTCACTTCTATCAACACAATTCAGCATGTAATAGTAAACACATTCTGTCACAGATTTCTTGTGTTTCTGTTGTGTGTTACATTTCTAACACTATCGTCAAGACTTGCAAAGGAAGGAAAAGGATTAAAGAAACAAAAACAGAATAGGAAAGATGGATAACAGCAAGAGAGAGAACAAGAGAAATAATGGAATGCAAGTGTATTGAATTTATATGTATCTTGGTTAAGAGATATGTGTGTGTGTGTTTCCACTGATAACATGATGGAATATAAAAGAATAATTGATAACTAGCTTGAACTTGATGACTAGCCTCATTTCCATTGGCTGATCTGCGAAGAGTCATTAGAATAGTTCCCTATTGGCTAATCTGTGAAAAGTCATCAAAATTAGAATAGAACAAAATCCCCATTTGCTGTTTTCATGAAGAGTCACCAAAATAAGAATGGAACAACATCTCATTGGCTGCTTTTGTGATGAGTCATCAAAATATATGAAACAGAACATAGAGTATAGGATATTCTGGAACATGCGGATCTAAGGCATAGTTGTAGTCCTAACAACTATAATACTATGTCAACTTAGGTCAGTACTTGTGCTATTTGAAATGGCTATATAAACTTTTTACCATAGCAAAATGGAAACATAATGTGTGCCTAAAAGCACTTCATGCTGACATACAGAAATAGTAACACCATTACATCTGTGAAGCATGTAAAAATTCTCAATTCATCAACAAAACACAAAGTACCCATTTGTCCCTTCTGAGGGCTGGCTTTCAAAAATATTAAAATAAAAAAGATGCAGCATATAGTATAGATGCAGCATAAAATATAGATGTATCCTTTAATCTGAAAAATTTGGCTGAGAATTTGTCTTGAGTCTTCATTTACCACCAATGATGGAAAATTAGCAAAAAGTAAAGTCCAGAATTTCTTTGTAATTTGGATGCCAAGTTGAATTGAATTTTAGTTAATCTAGTATAAAAAAAGTTGCTTAATAACTATTGGATGCTTGGTTTGTGCAGCAGCCATGCTTAGTACTGCCTTTTCTTGTGACCTTGTCCCTTCTTAAATCCTACTCTATGAAATTAGTTGTTCTAGTTGGCTTAATAATTTTAGTCATCAGACTTTTATGTTAAAACTGTTAGGAATTAACTCCCTCAGGGATTAATTCTATTTTTATAGCTGCGGCCAGTGTTCATTTATGACGTTCCAAGTAAATTGGCTGCACAGATTCTAGTAGGGTTCTATATTTTGTTGTGTTGATGAAGTTAGCTCATTTCTATCAATGCAATTAGTGCATGATAAATGCACATATTTCTGTCACAGTTTCCTGTATTCTGTTGTTTTATGTTTCTAACAATAACTTGCAGTAACAAGTATAACTTTTCAATTCTGCACAGAAGAAATATACAAAAAGAATATAGGAGGAAACACAATACATAATATTAATGTGTAGTTGATATTACAAGAAGTGAGACTTCCAACCACTTGAGATATAATAATTGTAGTTGGCAATGGTTACAAGCAGTTTTCAACAAATAATTAGTGCAAACATCTTTAATCACTAATAGACAGCAATCCATATATTTTGCTCTAGTGGTAAACTGAAGGTCATCTCTAAGAATGCTAATTATTCTTGTGCATCTACAAAAGTAATCAAATTGAATATATATTAGTGTGGATGCTAACTTTATGGAAATGGTGGTATCATCAATATTGAATATTAATGGAAAGTTACAATCAGCTGTTAAAACTGCAATTAAACTGATTAACTACCAAAAACTATTAATTTTGCATTGAATCTATTTTAGTGCTTAAATTCCCATTTTTCACTACATTAATCTGTACTAAACTAAATTTGAAAAATCAAGACACTACTCTACATTACTCTCAGTTTACCAAAAAGTTTAATAATTTTGAAAGTAGTGTCATTGATAACTGTAAATCAATCATACTGGCAAAAAAATATATCAAGATTTTTTTATTAAAAAAGTTTTGGGGCCAATTTTAACTGTCTTTGATATTAATACAACCAGTTTATTATTTTTTGGCACAGCAGTACAAGCTGTATTCACTCATAAATAGAAACTATTCTATTAATATTTGTACTATCACATTTGCAATCAGTTAAGGTCATCATGCTTTTTTAGTGCCAGGATCTAAAATGCCAGTTGCACATTTTGCTGAGATCCATGTTTCTGTTTATATTTTCAATTGTCTTAAGTACACAATCTTGTATGCATTTTATTTTGCAATGTAAATCTCAGTTTATATTGTTCTTGTTGTCAAGACTTGCAAGGAAAAAGAAGTTAAAGAAGCAAAAGAAAACAGGTCAAGGAAAGTAAAAATAACAGAGATGGACCAACAGCAATAAAAAATAGCAAGAGATAAGAAAGAAAAGCAAGCATATTAGCTTTTGTGGTTGTATATGTATTTGTTATATGTTTGTTTTCACTAATAAATGAAAACATGAATATGAAATATATAAAAGAATGATTTGTGACTAGTTTCAGTTTGATGACTAAACACATTCTCATTGGTTGATTTGTGGAGCATCATAAAGTAATATGAAACAAAACATATAATATAGAAAAATCTACAACATGCGAATCTAAAGAATAACTGTAGTCCTAACACTAATCTATCCAAGTTTGTACATAGGCTTATTTTATAATTTGCACTCTAACTTAATGGTGGAAATACAACATATTACGTGAATTTTCTGTACTCTTTTCTTGTTCTGTTTTTTTTGTTGCTTTTCATCATTGCCCTTGTTCTATTCTAGCTCTCATTTTATTTTGTTGTAAACATTCCTATTGTTATTCTTACCAAATGCACACACTAATAGTTACTGAAAAGCTGTTTTATATCAGATAATCTGATTAATGATTACTACTATTAATTAATAGAAAAATTTAATATTAATTTAATATGTTCATATGTTTTGACATGAATATTTATTTTACTTGAACATTTTTGAATGAAATTGACTCTTTTTGTTCAGCCAACTCAAAGTAGAGCAAATTTTTTTCTAGTCAATTTTTTTCATTATTCTCTACTGGCTGGTTTAGACCTCAAGCCATCCACTTGGAATTTTAAACATTGGAAAAATTAATCCTATGATCTCTTACCATTAAAAAAGTCTTACAAATATTATAGAGAATTTGCTTGTAACAGAATATAACCTATTGCCAATAGTGATGTTAGTGGCAACTGTTGGAAACTCTGCTAAATATATTGCCAGTGCCCATTTAGTTAGTAAAATATCATCATTATTGCTAGGAATTAGCTCCTTTAGGGATTAGTTCTACTTTTATAGCTGCAGTCAGTTTTTATTTATGACATTCCAAATAAATTGACTGCACAGATACCAGCAGGGTTACATATTTTGTTGTGTTGATAAAGTTAGCTCATTTTTATCAACATAATTAGTGCATGATAAATAAACACATTTCTGCCACAGTTTCTTGTGCTTTGTTGTGCTTCATGCTTCTAACAGTTGTTCAATTTTCTCTGTTTCATGTATAATTGTCATATTGATTTTCATGCTCAAAACTTTGATTGCATTTGGTAGAATTATCATGCTAATGCTACTCATCAATTTTCTATTAGGTTCAATACCAAATTTACATCGTGTCTATTCTATATAGACAGGAGGAATGGAATACAATCACAGTCAGTGAGGATGAGCAGAAAGACAAAGATTTAATTTAGCAGGGGATTTTTTAAATCTTAAAATGAAGTAGCCAAACTATCTAATGATACACAAGGACACAAATTTTTCATGGTTTCAATCCTAATTAATTCATAAAGTGCTTTCTTGATTGTCTTTCTATGTAAGCTGTTTGACAATTCACTATACTCTTACTAAACTTGAGGCGACCAGTGTCGAATTTTTTCCTCTGTACAGTTTTTTTCGGCTTTAGTTGACAGTTCACATCACACTGTCCTGTATGGGGGAAAACTGGCCAGCAGTTTCAGAAGAATAATTTTTTTTATCTTTAACCTTGATGCATATCGGTTTTGAGTTTTCCAACGACTTATCTGACAATTTCGGTTTTGAGTTTTCCAACGACTTATTTGACAAAATAACCCCTTGAACACTGCATCGAGGCCCTTGTAGTGCTCTGACGTGAATTTATGATATTTTGCATGAGATGAACAATCAATTGGCGAACCAATCAAATCCTTTGAAATTTAGACTCGTAAAACGGTTATGTAACTCTGTTCAAGTGCCCTCTTTTACTTAAAATTTTTTTAGGAATCTTAGTAGCCTATAATTCATCGTATATGAAGTGAGAAACTGTCAGTACTAAAACCAGCTGGAATAAGCTGTGCAACGGATTTGATTCGCGTCTTTACTTTGAATAGGTTGTGCAACGTCCTTAGAAAGTTGCTGCTTTATAAGGTATTAGAATGTCGCATAAGAACTATTGGATGAATTGGAAAATTGAGTTCATAATATTGTATTGGTGAATGTTGCTTCATAAGTGCTGCAAATCGTGCGATAGAAATTTTTAGTTCTTTCATATTGGTAAGATAATTGGAACTAGTTCTAACCATTATCTATCATGCCATGGATTGTTTGACCTTGTGAGTGCGTGGAATTTTCGAAGCACAAAAGTATAAGAATTTTTCTTGCCACGTTATGTTCCTGTTCCTTATTGTAACTGACGAGATGCATGCATATTTGACTATAGCGATGCGCAGCGTTAAATGCTGCACTGATTTAGTTTTAAGCTTGACGGATTGACAAGGGCGAATTATTTTTAAACTTAGTAAATCTTATTTTATTATTGTAAAATGTAAGCAATCGAATCTTTTGTATGAAAAAGCTCTCAACAAACGTGCATACATGCATATATGCATACGTATATGCGTTCATTGCTTTACATGGTTAATAAATGCTTTCAATGTTTTATTTATTTAAATATACTTGCAATTACTGTCTGGTAATCGAATTTGGAAGATTTATTTGCTCTTTCCTTTCAAATAGATTAGAGCGATTTTATTAATTCTAAGTCTTGTAGTGGACGTTTTACTATCGACACAGTATGTTCGTGATATTAAATCTAGGTACTTTGCCTAATTTATTCCATGGTCTAGTTTTTTATGGGGTGAAGTAGGTATGTTAATGTGGTATTCATAGAAATTGGCTTTTTCTTGAAGTCAACTAATGCGGCACGCGGAATGATAAGTCCACATTGGACCAAAAATTGAAAATAAACAAAATAGTCTGCATTTTGCATGTAACATGCAGAAAATCCAATTTACTGATGTTCTTAAAAGTTAATATTTGCACAAAATAGATGGAAGCCTCTTTTGGGAATTAGCAGACATATCAATATCTTCATCGTTTCCCTTCTCTCCAAAGTATAAATGCCTATCTATCTGCCCAATTTAAGCTTGATGAAACTCCCAACATATTTTACATGATACTAGCTGATAAAATTTTTTGCGCAAATCTTATTTTTTTCGATGACGCTGAGCATAACTCTTTTATATTCCTTTCTTTCTTAGTCTTTAGATATCACTAAAATGGGGGTGCCAATGTCAAAAAGAGAAATTGCTCTCAAAGAGGAGGACGAATCTGCTAGGAAAGATAAATTTTTAGTTGATTGTTTAATGGTCCAGTCAGAGAGTATTGATCAATTTCAGAGGTTGGCTATAGAATATAAAACTATACCTTTCGTTTTCATTAATTTGGATTTTAGGTGTTTTTATTACAGACATAAAATACAACTTGCGTATCATTGCAACACTGCTGGCTATGATAATACCAAGCAAATAAAGCAATTCCTTATATTGTAGCGCAAAAAGCATGTAGGATCTAAGAAATGACCTACATCAAATACTACCATATATATTTTAGTGGCACATACGTACATACGCCTAAACTGTGTGATCTTTGAATACAACAATGTTGAACTTACAAAATTTCAGTTTGGATATAGCAAATTTATTTGGTTATCTTGACTAATTCCTTACATCAAAAGTTTACCGTATGAAAATAAACGTTAAGAAGGGTTTTTACTAAAAAGGTACTACTATTCTGCATGTTCATCTAAAATAATGTTGTATAAAATACTCACGCGTACATACTTGACCGCATAATATTTTCCGTGACTAAAAATAACGATATTGACATAAAGACCCACAAGGGTAGAATTTCCTTCTATAATATGGTAGTACTCCTCTTGAGATGTCATGCACCTTATAAATACGAGAATGCTAGAAAAGTTATCAATACTTGCTCTAATTTTCCCACGGTCCTATCTTAAGGTGGTTACCGTGTCAAGGACCGCAGTCTGCATATCAAATGCAAGATAGTTTAAGGGTTGTATGTCCTACCCCAAGAAGTGGCCATACAGTGTGTCTAGTCGGTAAGATAATATATCTTTTTGGAGGATGCGGAAAAGCCTTGAGTTCAGACGATCAATGCCTTAATGACTTGTATGCATTTGATACAGATACTCTACTATGGAAAAAAATAGGTAAGAGTAACATGCCAATATTTATATATGTAGGTAACATGTATAGTCAAGATTGCCACAGCCAAAAGTTTAGGTTTTAAAGACTTATTTCATATTTTTGCATCTTTTTTAGTTTTTCACTTATATGTATTATGCGATATTGGAAAAAAAATCAAGATTATCAATATTTACAATATTAGCAATGAACATGATATAATTTTACCTAGTATTTTGGTTATTTGGAATATTTCTAAAAAAATATTCTAAATATTGTGAATTTTGTAGAAATTAGCCGTGCAATCTATGCCTAATACAATTTTACGGCTTATGTGTGTTTTTTAATTTGGAAGAATAATTAGAGTTCTGGTATTACAGGTACAGAATATACAGATATATATAACAAGAAATTATAGCTTAATTTTTTTCTAGAGGCAAAAGGAGATGAAAAGCCTAGCGTTCGAAGATCTGCATCTATGTGCACAGTGAACGACCATAGTTTTTTGCTGTCTGGAGGAGCAGGGGATGATCCGGATCATTTACGTACAGATTTATACATTTTCGATGTGCTGGAAAGAACTTGGACTAAATTACTTGAGGTTTCTATTCATTTATCATTAATATAAATTTCTATACTAATTTTATTTGTCTATAGAAATAGTATTGATAGGCTAGTCAAACTTTTGAAATTAAAAATTGGGCATTTTTATAAAATGAATGATGGTGGATGATTGAATTTTTTCTATACTAATTTTGTCAAATTTTTTCAAATTTTATCTAGCCCCACTCCATGTATGCATCTATCCGTTTATTTTTGCTTCACTGTTGACGTTGCCATATTGAATATATTCTGAAGTGCAATAGCATATTTTATTGCAGCAATGGATAGTATAGTATAATACTATTTTATATGGTGTCATCACTACATTCAATGACACAGACATCATTTTTTCAATTGATTTTAAATTTATTTTAGCTGGCTATATTTCAGAGTGCACAAAATAATTTTTTTGATAAAATTGAGAAGTGAAGTTTTTCCAAAATCTGCTCCTCAGAAATATCTTAAATTTTTACTTCTAAACCCATATGTTACAGGGTCAAGATGCCATGCCATTCGGACTTTGTGGGCAAAGTACATGTGCTTGGAAAGATAGCATCATTTTCTTTGGTGGAAGGTTTGAATATGGTTGTTTGTTTTCACATAGGCCTCTTTTTTTATTTACTTTATTGAGGAAGTCTGCTTTATGAGCTTAAATAAAAGGCTGATTTGTTTCAGCTTTTTGCAAAAGAAATGGGAGCACTGCAACATAAGCACACCTGCACATTCTTCGTCTACGCTTACATACATTTATTTATACATAAAAACGTACCTATGTACATTGAACAACTGAAGATCTTCATTTTTTCATTATTCAGTACTGGGCTTGAGTATAGCAACGAGCTCTATCAGTATAATGTAACAACAAATCGATGGATTCAACTTGCAACAACTGGTAGCCGCCCGACTCCTAGATATAAGCACCAGGTAAGAAACTTCTATCGTATATGTATATAAAATTAAATGATATAAAATATGATTTTACAATTTTAATGTTATTTTATTTTCCTTATGCACAATAATTAATGCTAAAATATAAAGTGGATGCTACATTTTAAACTTCCTGTTTTTGCAAACTTGTATGCATTTTTTACTCTTTGCATGAAAAATAGTGAAATATTTATAGGTTCTCAAAGCACTTCTTGATAAATCAAATGCATAGTTTATTGTTCAATGTATGGAAATTATAAAAAATTATTCTTTCTACTGTATTATTTTAAGCTTTTTTGCAATTGAAATACAAGAAATTTAAGTGTTCATAATTTCAGGCAATAATAAGAAACAACAGCATGTATGTGCTTGGCGGTGGTTGCTTTAAGCCTCTATGTGAAGATGTTGATGTGTATAGATTAGATTTGTTGGAATTAAGATGGCATCATATTCCAGCAACAGGAAGTTTGCCTATGTCAAGAGTCGCACATTCTTGTGCTCTTGATGATGATGAAGGTATAATAACGAAATACGCATAGGATATATGTTCTGTTATGTATTTGTATATATTATTATGAAGACTATTAAAGTTACTCTCCAGTATACTAGCCATTATTTGAATACTCAGTTACAGCAAGCTTCTAGAACAATTCTACATTGAAGTATAATTGTGTACTTCAATTTTAATATCGTTTCATTGTTCCTCTCTTTGCTTATACTGCATCCCTTGGCAGTTAGGGATAGTTATTGATAGTGTACAAAGAGGCAGAAATGGCAGAGCAACGGGATAGGAAAAGATATATATATATATATATATGTTAAAGGTTGAAGTACGTAATTGTAATTCAACTTGACATTGTTCTAGATGCTTTAATTGTATATTCAAATAGTGGCACGTGTGTCCTGGATTCTATACTTCACTAGCTTCATTGCAATAAATAAATGTATGACAGAAAATGCCTGGTGATATTACACATTGTATAATAAGCAGTTGAACACCTTAAATTATCAACCTATTATCTAATGACCTCTTTTAGTTGATGCTACCCTTCTGGTTTCAACTCAGCTAAGGTCACTTTTCCTAGCTCTTCTCAAATAAATTATTCCATTTAATCAATACTAAGAGCTCGGTTGTGGTAAAATTAATTTTTGAGTTTGACTTGATAGTTCTTAATTTTTAAATTAAATTAAATGGAAATTCCTTCATTAGCATTTGGTAATTCATTACAATAGCTGTTCGATTCAAATAAATTACCATTTTTTCGAATTTTATTATCAAGCAAAGAAGCTGACCTCAGCATATTCTTTATAGATTGGAATTTAAATCTAATTGAATGGTCGAGAAGCATATTTTCTTCATATTTTTCTATCATTTTTTCAATTTTTTACATTTTTCTAAACTTTTCTCTATGTCTTAATGCAGCAATATATTCATTGTTATGTATATTATTTTAAATTTTAATGACATATAAGAGCATAAATTTTAGTCATATTGATAGTGAAATCTGACAGTTTGGTTATTTGTTTATTTGCGTATTTACAATATTTAAATATCTCAAAATTTTAACATTTCATTACTGAATCAACATATGTATACCAATTTGAATTGATCATTGCATGTACAGTTTATAGATTATATTCGTATAAAAATTATATAAATCGTCTCAGTCAATTTATCCTGGTCATTGAACCAGCTGTTTCATTTTTCAAAGATTTATCATCTTTTCTATTTTAAGATCTTTGCTTTACTGGCAAAACCATTATTTTAAATTTTTAGGTGCAATATATGTTTATGGAGGGTTTACTGCTGGCTTACAGTGCCTGCGTAATTTTTACAAGCTCTCATTAGATACGAATAGATGGACATCAATCCCTTCCCCTCCACGAGAAGTATCACCAAGGTTCGTAATTGCAAAATATCTTCTGTTACTCACGGATTGTTTTTTCAGTTGATATAAGTTGAAAGTTATGTTGTTGCTAAGACGGGACTATTTTTTTAGTCTAAAAAAATTATAGATAAAATGAGGAAACGAATGAAATCAAAGATACTATAATGTGTAGTGCATTGTATGATGTATTGATCTCTAAAGTATCACTTAAATATTGTAAAAAAACTAGAAATCTAATTGACTCACATCATTGCTAGGAATGATTAATCAAGATAAATTTAGCATGTTCTTATATACTAAGATTAGTAGAATTTAAAATTTTTTTAAAGGGATATTATTTGCCATCTATATAGCTTTACGAAAGCGCAATTAACCTATACTGATAATGATGTTGAAAAATGTTAATTTATTGATAGTATATTATATTTGCTGTAGTGCTCGGTCATTTCATGGAAGTGTTTTTCACGATGGTGCAGTTTATGTGCTAAGCGGAAGTAACGGATGCGAAAAGTTTTCTGACGTATGGAGGTTTCAGGTCAAGAAGTATATAATAATATATAATTTCACTCTTTGAAGTAATAATCAACAAAAAATATTTCCGTAGAAAATGAATAAATTAAGTCAATTTTTTGTTGTAAATACTTCATAGTGCCATAGAAGTTTAATCTATTTTTTATAGCTGTTTTGTTCCTTGAAGAATCTCTTACTATGTTGACAAATAATTATGCTAACAATGATTTGAACTTCAGTTGAAGTTAACTTTACTGGCTTAATGTGTGATCATGACGCATCACTTTAATATTAAAAAACGTTTCAAACGAGTAATTTCTCATTATGGGATTAAAAGTTTGAAAAATTAAATATTTATGCTGTTTAGAGAGATAAATATTTATTTGAGTTACTAGTTTGTCATATAATATAATATTAAACATTAGGTTAGACAAGATCCGTTGCCCTTGCTGACTCTATCTGCTCATGCCCTTCTATCACAATCGACGTGTTCAAGAAAAATGGCAAAGAAAGTAAATGGTAAACTGACATGCCCCACTTACATTGTGCAGTCTGCATTTACTGATATGAATGGCGAAAAATGTCGAGGCACTAATGTTGATTTTGATGCAAATCGCAAGCTCTCATTTGAGCCAAATGAAGGTTAATTGATATTGAAAGAAGCTTGCATATTGCTATGCATTTGACAAGTTGTATATTTGGTCACATGCTTATGTTTTACCTAGAATGTGACAAAATTGCGCAACCTTTTACACTTATGTAAAAATTGCTCATTTTGTGACAGCATTAATTTAAAATGGTTAATAATCATGCTTTTTGTTGCTGAATTCGAAACTTGGCTATCTTGGCACTATATAATCTGCATGTATTTGTACGCTACTGATTGATTAAATAATTTCCTTATGAATAATTTGTAGGCTAATCTGAGTACTATGTAAATTGTTCTATGTTGTATTGTCTCTAATAGTATTAGATAATTAATTATTGCCTGCTATGTTAATATTTTTATTTTTTTTACTTGCAGTTTCTCTCTCACATGCGAAGCAACCATCTGCTTCAATAAATATGCTACCCTTAGAACTAGTTCAATCTTTGGAAAATGTCCACCTTCTCGCTAAATTCATTGTATAGTCTTTCATTTTGAAACTCGCTGGGATGCTGAAATAGTCAAGTTCAGTCTGTGCTCTTGGGCACATTTACATATTATATAGTGTACATATTCGTTTATGGAGGTGTCCGTTCAAGAATTTTATGATGATTTATTTCAGGATAGATGTGCACATACAATCTCATATTAAATGAACTCTTATACTACAATTGCACTTGTCTAGCTGCTTAATTATATTGCTTGAATTTTGTATTTTTTTCGTCTTGCATTCAATAAATCTTTGTCTATCAATGTTATTCATTTTCGAGAGGTACCTTTTTGAATTTTAATTTCTATTATTTATATGCTGCAACAATTATACAGTCTTTAAATTTTAGAATCCGAAGTATGAGATGAGATCGATATTTCTTCATTCAATGAATATCATGGCAAGATTTTTACAAGAAAAGGAGAAGCATCATGAAATCGCACTATGGAAATCATACCAAATTAGTTGCTGAAACAAGATCTCTATCATTTTTAATTTTTCATATCAACAATATGTCATAAAAATATTAAGAATAATTTTTATATAATATGGCGCTGTGGCCGAGCGGTTAAGGCGGTAGATTAGAAATCTACTATGACATTCATGCGTGTGTTCGAATCACACCGGCGTCGTTATAATATCGATTTGAACTATACATTGTCAGTACCATTAATATCCTCATATTTCCTTCTCAGGTATAGTTTTGCAATCGACATTTATAATCATGCAGTTAAAGAAAGTATTCGAGCTACTTCCTTTGACATGCATATCAATCCATTTTCCTATAGGATGCGCATTTTTACTTTATCAAGATAGAGCATTATTTTCTCATAAATTCCGTAGACTTCACGATACCAAAGTAGCCACACCCAATTTTTTGGAACACGAAGGAAAGTTTATCAATGGAGCGACCATTCATATTGCGTGTGAAACGCCGAATGCCACTTTATTTTATACAATTGATGGTAATGATCCCATACCTGATGAATCAAAGAAGCTGAAAGAGGACGACTCAATTTTTATTGATGAACCTGGGATTTGGCAAGTTAAATCTATTGGAACGAAGATTGGTATGGAGGATAGTGAAATTGCCTCTATGACATTGGAAGTACAAAAGCAGGCGCGAGCACCAAACATTACCATTTCAGGTAGAAATTTCATACAAAGGATCACATTATTAAATAAAAAAATCACTAAGGAAATAAATTTTTATTTGCTGATTTTGCTTATTGAATGATTGCCCATTTAATAAATTTGAAATTCTGAACGTAAAAATTTGATCAAATACATGCGTCAGTAAATATTGCCGCATGCTACTTCTAAAAACTTTTAGTAACTATAAGTTTTTTAATGGAAAATATTAAAATGTTTTATGTAACCTAATATTATGCTTGCCACTAAGGGTTAGAATATATCCCTAAGGGAGTAGAGAGTAATTTAATTTTGATTATTTGGAAAAAAATAATTCTTGAAACATTAAAATGTTCAACGTATAAACTATTTTAGTATTGCACTGAAATAAATAACTGTAAATATTGATTACTAATTTTTTGTAAAAAAATTTACTATTACATTTTGAAAGCTTCAGAGCTAGAAGTATCATAATCTGTCGCATTAAAATATTTTGTATTCAAAACTTATGTAAAGTAATGATTGTCCAATGAAATTGCTTTGAAATCAATGAAAGCTAGTCACAGTACAAAAAATATTCGTTTGTCTCAACCTTAAAAAAACTAATTCACAAAAGTTAAATAGCAATATTTTGAAAACATGTCCTGATAATAATAAGTATAATTCATTCATATGCTATATGAAAATAAGTTACTGTGAAGAGCGAATAGCAAGTTATGTTGGGTATAACTTTGAAATACATGATGATCAGTTCAGTGTAATCATGCAAAAGTAAAGAATCATTTGGGTTTTATATTATTTGCTTGGAAGTTCTTCAGCTTTTAAAGTAATATACTCTTAAATCTTTTGAAAAAAATTCAGAACAAGTTTTCCCAGATATCATACATACATATATATATTAATATTTATTGTTGAAATATATGCTGATTATGTCTTTACGTTCTTACCACCATTTTTTGATTATCAAAATACTGTTAAGCTTTGATATGTGATATATGCAACTGATTCATATAGATATAGGCCAAACAGGCTTAGATCGAATCTATCGCCTTTCACTGAATAAGAGTAATGTTCAAAATGCCTGATGATTTTAGGAATATGTGCAAATAAAAAATCTGTAAAACAGGTTCACAAACTTGATAGAGAATTTTCAATAAACTGTTGAATTATAGAGGATCTTGAAAATGACATGGAAAACTGTATATTTTGTATGCTTTTAAGAGTTAATAAGTTTATTCGAATGCAACTTCATGTTTGCATTATTCAAATGCAACCTTTTTGAAACATGCAAATTCGTTTATTACCCAAAATATATCATATTTTACGAAAGAATGAAATAAAGTAAACTGGGTTCATGCTTGTTAAGTTTGAATTGAAGAAAAGAATCAAAGTTTTGTGATTGGATGTATTAGAAATGGCCTGAATTCAAGTTTCTATAGTTTTTGAATTTCACTTGTTGCAGTATTATATGGATATGTTTCTATATTAAGTATATGTGCCTTAAAAAATTCATATCAGTTTTTAAATTTTTTACTAGGCAACACTTTTGAAGGTGCATATCTCCTATCTGCGACTATCACAATTACATCTGTCGAGGGAAATTCTTCCCTGTACTATACAACTGATGGGTCAAGTCCTGAAGAGGGAGTTGCAGGGGGTTCTATTGCACTTTATTCGGGACCGTTTGAATGGTCTAAAGGCGGCTCTACTACAATATCTGCTGTATCTTTCGTTCCCAATGAATATAGATCGCATATATCCACAGTAACTATTACGGTTATAAATCAAAGTCATGATGAAATGCTGTTATCCGATGTTGCAAATTCGCTGGATATATTTCCGCAGATTAACGTACGCTCTATTTCGGTAAGGAACGCGCAAGATAGGTTGCCTGTTAATGGCCGCATGGTGACAGTAGAAAATCCAATGAATTTTGTTTCAATCATTGGAGACGGAAAATGTGTGAATGATACTCCTCTTTTGAATATGGTCAATATTGTGAAAGAGTTTCAGGTCCCAGATAGGCTTGATTTGGTGGATGCTACTACAACATATTTGAATAATAGTCAGTCTCTCTATGCTTTCCCAGGTTGTCAGGTATATTTTACTTTTTTCAGGCATTATAATTATTTGTATCATTTTTAGTATAGTTATTATTCTATTTTTTAAATAATTTTGTCTTTAAAATGATAAATTACATCATCGCTTAACTAATCTGAAGTAAATTTTTTAAGTTTAAAAAATGTCAATGTTTCAAGTGCATTTTATAAGATTAGGATAGATATATAGTATTTTTCTTATTGCATATTTCAAAATTTTCGATATTGACTTGATTTGACTGAAATTCCATTGATAAATGAGAATGTAAATTTTTCTCTCAGTATGTCTTTGCTGATTTCAATCAGTTATTTTAATATTGTTTGCTTTATAGATGTATGTATTAAATATTGCACAGTTTGTTTCTCTTCAGGAATTTATGTTTCTTAAACCATAATATTATTGTAATTTAAGTTTGCATCATATACAAAATAATGATTCAAAGGGGATGGTTTTATGAGATAGCCTTTCTGATTCTTGTCTACTTATGCATGAAATTCGATGAAATTTGTTCATATATCTCTTTTTAAAAATATACTATTTACTGCTGATAATTCATGCTGATGATTCTGCCAAAAGTGTTAGACATAAATTCTATTAATGTTTTATTAATGAGGTGCAATAAATAGAATAATGCCCCCAATTGATGTCAAACGCTAATGTCATCAAGTCGATTGGCTGATAAAAGAGGCTTTGACCTCAATTTATATACATTACAACTGCCATTTTTTTTAATGCTATTCGTTCTACCATGGTTTGATTCCTTTTATTATTTTGGTATTTTTTTGCCTTTGCAACTCAAAAGGTCCTTGTTGGGGTTACTGGAAAAGCTCTACATTTATAGTCCTCAAAAATTTGTTTACAAGTATATTTGAACAAATTCTAGAGGCAAGGTAGCTATTTAGGATGATCTGCCTTGCAAAGAGCCAGAAGATTTTTTGTATATATCTAGCCCAGAAAATTTCTATTATATTGATGTGTAATTTTTCCTGAAATTTCATTTTCTATTTATGTTTGCATAATTTTTTTTATGAAGGTTGCTATTTCTAGCGGATTTCCATGTGATGGGTACATCGTGAATGGCAAAAGAGTAGTGCGAAAATCGACTTTGCCATCATTATTGTTCGGTATTCGTAACGGCAGTTATATAAGTGGTTATCTTGATGAACAAGACATGGGGATTTTTGAAAATGATGAAGGAGAAATTATCTCCTCTTTTGATTTTCTTTTATCGGGATCAGAGTGGCTTGTCAGGTGTGCACGTATACTCGTACATATATGTATGCATAAATGTCTATTTTTTACAAGTCTACTCGGTGCAAGCATAATTACATCCAATTTTTATGTATTCATCGAATACTTTTTTCTTGGAATTTTGTTTTGTCTCTGTTTCTGCATTTGAATGCATCAAGCAATAAGTGCTGATTATTGAATCCAAAAAAATTTCCCATTTTCTTCGTTTTTATATTTGACCTTTTATGTTTTGTCCAGGTGGTGCTCTAGTAGATAAATATAACAGATTTATAAAATTTCAAGTATTTCTACTTATCCTTTTTAGAATGAAACAGATGTAAACTTTTCAGGAAACACTGGTTTTCATATTGCATAATCCTTAGCAAAAAAATTATTTTTCAAGCAATTATGAAAGATATTTATTGGTTTTACGTACATAAAATTTGAACATGAAGCAAAAAATGGAAATTTACTTTCAGAATTATTATTGTCGGATGTATTTTGTAGGAATGGGATGAATTATTTAAACGAATCGATACCTACAGATGGTGGTTTCAACTACATGAATTCAGCTCTTTCTATTGGCCGTGAGCAACTTGCCATTGGATATAATACAAACCGAAATTTAGTCATTGTTCAAATGGATGGCACTACTGATAATTCTAAGTTTACAAATGAATTTTTTGATGGGCAAAATGTATACGAATTTGCTGATACTTTAGTCGACCTTGGTTTAGGTAAGTATGCGAATTTTATTGCTGCATTTTTTCATTAAGTGCCACATTCATGAAGGAAGTATCAAGCGATGAATTCTAACAAAAACGCTAAAGTTTTCACTTTTTGTCAGGCACAGATGGTGATGGTGTCAACCGATTTTACATTCGATTAGATTAAGACCAAAATTTATATTTTGAGAAACGGCAATGTAGATGAGTTGGTACAGTAGCCTTAGGATATAGCAAGTTTGCTGCAAGCAAATTTTTGCTTTTAACAATTAAATTGCAACTAATTATATTGTACCATGTTGAGCTTGAAATTTTAATATGCAATAAAATTTAGACATAACAAATTGGTGGTCGAAACAGATTCATTATATCAAAAGTTTACTGTGCAATAGAACCTTTGTTTCATGTTCGTGTCATTTTATTTATTTGCAGTGTCTGCAGTAAGCTTGCCAGTTAATGGAGCACCGATGCTAATAAATGGGACTGAAGTGATTGGACCTAGTGCAACATGTTCTTCAGAAGGTAAAGAAATTTTTAATTGGGTGTTAAGATTGCGGGAGTTATTCCTTCATCTTCCACTGAATATAACTATGAGTATGTTCTATTCGGATTGTTCCTTCTGTGATTATTTTTATTACTTCCAACAATATATCATTTTGAATGCGATCGAACCAAAGAAATACCAAATTCGTAAGTGTTGCATTTGAATTGTACACTCGAAATTTTTATACAAGGGCAATTCAAGCATAACCCTGAAGGGTTATGTTTGGGGGAAGACCTTGTATATAATGGCATGCATGGACTCAGACTAGATGCTATATTTTGAAGTCCAGTACACTGCTATTATTGAATATGTATTAAAAGTATGCATGTATTTAGAATATGGCTCTAGAATGTGCTTCAATGCTTCTTATCTCAGTTTCTCTCTATCCCTTCATCTCTATTACCATACTACCAATTTTTTAAGACCCACTAATAATGAATGCTGTCAAAGCTTTGTTGCTGTATCACAATTTGAAGAAGTTATTCGGATAAAAAAATTATGTTTGCATGCCTTTTTACATTTTTTTGAATTTTTAAGTAGATTTTCAAATTTTTCTATAGAATCTGGCATTCAAATGCGTTGAATATAATATTCACTACCTTTGATCCATGAACTGTACAATAATTTATCTATGTGAGATATTTATTGAAGAACTGTATGATTTGATATGTGCCATATTCAAATGAAACACTGACTCGCATTCACTTAAGATTCACTGGACAATGATGACTCACCTTTATAGATTTCATATTTTCATATCAAACTTTCATAAAACTCTGTTTTTCCTCTTTCTCTTCTATCGTTTCCTCTGATATTTTGTGTGCTCAGCTATACTGTCCTAAGTATACCAAATACTTATCTTACTCAGTAATTTGGAAGTCGGACCTAGCTTCCTAGTTCATAGCACACATTGAATCAAAGCACTAGCAGTAAGTATTTCTGATGGCTATTTCATTTTAATCATATATTTCGAGTTTTAGAAGATTCAAGCTTATTTGGTCAATCTCTGTATCGCTGTGCCCCGCTCGTTTCTGCTGTCTTATGCATATATTCGCTGCCACAGAGCAACACTCTTTTGCAAGAGAATTCTCAAGTTCCATTGGTAAATAGGTACATATCCATTTTTTCAAAAAGAAAAATTATCTTTGTGAGCTTAATTTTAAAGTTATATTTCTTGGAAATATGTTTTGAATTTGCCTAAGAGCTTCATCTTGACACATTAGATCATCAAAAGATTTATTCTGAAGCTTATCATAAAATGGGCATTTTAAAAAAGTGCGATAAGCATCTTTGTATAGCTAAATTATTTGTTTATAATAGAGGATTTTGCTAATATATTCGAGTATCTTGTATCTTCGACTTGAAGGGCTTAAATATGATGATGTCAACACTTTTAATTTTTAAAGCTAATTTGTAAATTTACAGTGAAGAAAAGTATTTCAATACTTTAATCTATAATATATTACAGATATTATTTGTTATATATTTCTTCATTTTCCACAATTTGAAAGTAAGAAGTTGAGCACTATGACCAATATATTAGCCAGTTTTTTCGTTGTTTGTAGTGGGGACACGTGTCAGCAGGCAGTGGAACTTCAAGTTCAATTGTTATCCGTGGAGCGAAATTTGAAAGTTGCAAATTCTACGCTATTTGAATATAGGTTTATGTTCTGGTTATCGTTAAGCGTCGTCACAGCTGCCGCACTGTATTTCATGTTAAAGAAGAAGGTGCATAATATTTTAATATGTCACAATTTTTAAACTGAATCATCACAGTTAATAACAAATAATGTCATACTGCAACAAGTCCAGCTAGAGATTTTCAAGTACAACACTTTGTCTCAGCAATATTGACCAATTCGCTATATCCAACACTTATTATACGTGCAACAAGTGCAGTTCTAGAATTTCACGTTATTCAAAAGAATGGCGTAATTTTCTGAGGCAGATGTAAATGATCTAAACATGAATATGCAGCAAAATCTTATTTAAAATGATTCTTCGTAAAATAGAAAATTAGCAATGTTTCCACAAATTCATTTTTCAACATAAGTTGGTCTAGGTATCATGTCATCCAGTTATTTATCAAAATTTGGTTTTGAGAAATTATGTGGTATAAATTTGTATGGTGTCTTTGGAGCAATTCGTTAATATAGGCTTATTTTTTTTGTTAATCCTTTCAAGAACGCTCTAAAAACAAGTCTTGCAACCTGCAAATTGTTGCGTTTCTTAGAAAATAACCTATTATTTTGTGGTTTCATTTTTATATTTTTTAGAATTTCTGCAAGAAATCTCCGGGCAAATCCATTGAATTGAGACAAACTAGAAATAGAAATAAATATGTAGAGCAGTATTTTCCTTTAAGGCAAAACAATGAGGATTTCGATGATGCAGACTATGACGATAAATATCTTGATCAAGTTGAAGCTGATGAAATGTTTGAAGGAGTAAATCCTTTTCGAAGGTAAGATTGGGACATTTTTTCAATAAATTTTTGTCTTCTTTTTAAATTAAGTAAAATCTCAACAAGATATCAATGATACTCAAGAATGTAATCAGCACTGAAATTGAACATGAACGAAAGTGTTTCTCACGTTTTTTTGCGCTGTTCCGTAAAAGAACATTATACAGTTATATTTACAGATAACCTCGGTGTATTATCAAGTTACGTATAAGAATACAAAAGTTTAAATTCTACTGTTATAGCAAGTATGCTCAATCATATGGCAACTTCATACTCAAATTTTGTATCAATAGAACTTGCAAGTAAAGAGTAGTACATGTAAGAGAGCATTTGCAGTTGATGCAAGGATATATATTCTTCCTACAGTGCTGCCCTTGCCTAAAGATGATCCTTTATATGAGCAACAGACCAGGTATTTCCTCCACGATGTGCTCTAGGGTACCATAAAGTTCTGCAGGTAGCAAATTCCATAGAGCTCTGGGAATTTACCAACCTCACAGGCAACAAATTGAAGGTCCAAAGGAGTATTCAAGATGCAGTTGATACTTTAATTTGAAGCGACGTAATTGATTTTGTCAGAAGTCGTATATTTGTATAAATGATTGAGTCATGTTTGTCTCAAAGATCAGGTCATGCCTGTCTCAAAGATCAGGTCATGCCTGTCTCAGAGCAATATTTATTTGAAGTAGAAAGTTTCTGTACATTAACCTGTCGAAAGATCACCCCTGCTGTCGTCATGCAGACGCAGCTACAGCTCGGAAACTTAGTGAAACTATAGATTCTATAAAGTGCCTGCAGGAACCATTTGAAACTGGCTGTACCTGCAGGTATCACTTGGTACGTGAAGAGTATGGGTACTGATATCGTGCTGCATGTATATATTTTCTGCTGTAAAAAACGGAAAAAAATGTATCCATTAGCATTCGAAAGAGATGTGGAGAGTTTCCAAAAATTTTACAGGGTCAGGCTGTTCCTTTAACTAGCATGCCTGAACTGGACTATAATCTGAGCATCTGTATGCATTACCTATGGCACTGAATCCAAATAGTGTAAAGTTTGAACTTAAACTTGCATTGGGATTGGTGCCAAAGGACTCAACAACTGAGACTATGAAAAGTAATGGGAATAATTGCCAACAAAGTTTAAGTTTCCTAAAACTACTACAAATGCAAGATGTATGCGTATTTTTTCTCCATGCAAAAATGCATGTATGCCTAGTCCAATATTAGTAAGTTTACTTTAATTTGATTTAGAAGAGAAAATTTAAAAAATAAAGAAAAATTGTGCCTGCATGTATTTGCAGTGGTACTACACAGCATAAGTGACAGTCATTAACAGAAAATATATTGCAAAAGCACAAAATTTCTTCAAAGGGATAAAACATTATGAAATAAAAATGGGTGATAGTATCCTGTAAAAATTCCAAGGCTGTTGAGGTAGATTAGTGAATAATGGGTTAGGAGAAATATGTGCTGCATCCAATATTTGACCAAAATATTTCCTGTCAGGATACTTGCTTGTCCTACTATCTCTTTAAACTTGTTATGGCATAACTGCCTGACTATGCTCACTAATGTTTGTCTATGTTTGCTTATATTTTGTCTACAACTCTTCTCACGTTTTTGCCCCTTTTATCTTAATTGCGCCTTTAATACCATATCCTTTTTATGTCAACACCTTTGTCACAATTCTTTATGGAATCCTTTCTTATACACTACAATTTGCTACGTTTCATCTTTCTTATGGTTAATTAGAAACTTCCTGGATTATTTTCTTCAACCAGTTCAACCGATTAAAGAATCATTCTATTTTCATTGTGCTCCCTCAAAACTATTCTTTACCATCTTCAATTGCACTTAAAACTCTACTTCAACTGGCTGGATATTATTCCAGAAGTTATCATCCAAGCTATAATTCCACTTGAATTGGCCTTATTATCAATTACTCCACTTTACTCCACTTTATTTTTGTCAGACAATTTCTTAGAATTCTTTCAATAATTCTAGAATTGCTACAAGCTTAGCAATTAAAATTACAACATTTATTCATGGAGCAAAAGATGCAGCAAGATTCACTGGAGAGCCAACTTTAAGGGCACTTCAAGAGAGTATACCGCAGGAGCTAATGGAGACATGTTCATTTGTTTAGTCTTGTGTTTATGTTCACTTTTCATCAGTTTAATAAAAATATTATGTTTTATTAAATCTTTTCTTTACTTTGCTGTTTGCCTGCTCTCTGCTGTACATTGGACTACCCTGTTAATTTAGCTACATTATCCAACACAGGTATAAGTATTATATCATACTACTGTACCCTTCTTCTTCCATTATCAACATTTCTAACATTTCTAAAGTTCTGATTCAGCATTATAATTCAGTAAATAACTTGAAAGAAATGATAGGTAAACTTCCTAACAATTCAAATATAAAAAGAAATTTATGATCAGAAATCAAGATAAGCAACGAATAGTCAGTGAATATACACCACATAATTGGCTTGTGCTTTGTAGAATATTGTTCAACAATGGTTTATGTGGCAAACTAAAAAGTGGAGCTGGTAAGTTTTTGTACATGGGTACAATTTTATTGGTGAATCTTTCTCCCTTTCTCCACAATTTCGACATGATCCTCAATTTATAGTCAAATGTACTTTAGCAATTAGCTTGCCTTCCCTTTGCATAATATTTAAAATTTGGTAGGAGTTTTTGGAAAAATTTGCAGATTTTCTGGCTTGAGTCTGTGGCTACATCACATCATTTACAACTAAAAACTCTCATTTCAAAGGCATTTTACTTCCCTTCCATTGTTGCTACTGTCATTTTTTCTGTTCTTGGCTCACCTCTACATTTGTTATCCTCATTTTTTGGCTACTATGTTCTGTCTATCATCATAAGCCAAAGTTTGGGCAGGGCACAAAAAAACTGTTGCAGATCCACGCAGAATAAGGGACTGCAATTTATCCAGGATAATTAACAAATTTAAATGGACATGAAAAACTTACTAGATATAAACTGGTGAAGGAATTGGTGAAATAGTGAATCCCAGTATCAAATGTGCAAATGGCTTCAAAGGAAGAGTTGCCAAGCACTTATAATATTATTAAAAGGGCACTAAGAAAATTAAATGGTTACATTTGTTTTTGAGGCAGAAATATCATGCTGCTCAAGTGGCATTGATTGAGCATTCATCCATATTAAGCAAAAGCAGCTAACAGTATCAAGTTTGAAATATGTATGCTTCAAATTGTATACTTATAAAACGTTAAATTTCCTTTGAAAATATATTTCGCAAAATCCAGGCGAAAACAAGATGTTCATGTAAATAATACCATGTAAAATGCTAAAATTCTTACTTGCAAGTCTCATATTCTGCAGCATTTCAAAATATCTCTCTTTTTACTGGTCAGTAATCCAATTCGAGCAAATATGAATCAATTAGGAGAAACAAAGATTTGAATTGAAATGAACGTGATATATATATTTTTTATGTGACTGCGTCGATAAAAATCTCAACAAGAATATCATGCAGTTTATTTAAGTTATGCTTGTGACGATTTATTTTATTGAACAGCATTAGAGATTTATCATAGCTGCCATGAAAAAATTGTAACTAGAGTTGCTCATAGTTAATATACCTGATTAAATAGATCGTGTTAAAATGTAGTCATGTTCACAAGAATTATATAGACATTTACTAAAAAACTTCAATATATTATAACTTTTTCTTCATAATGTTGCCATTCTTACCAAGAAACTAAATGAGAGCAATAACGTGAAGATAGAATTATAAAATTTTTTCTTCAGTTACAATGTTTCAGGTATTATGAATCTGTCAAGTTTTGCATTAGCAACCATACAAATATTTATGTAATGTGATATTTATCTTGGAGCCAACAAAGAATCTAACTTTGTATTGAACTGCACATTTGGTAAAAATATTTTCATATGATACAGAGACTAGTTTTAATTGAGAAATACTGGCTTAGAGGCATTTTTCACACACTTAATCAAAAATCATTTTTTGACAAAATTTCTACTTTTTCTTTTTGGGAATCCATGCCCAGCACATTTCGGCTTTTATTGGCTCATTTCCTTCTGAATCGGTTACTTCAACAGGAACAATAAGATCTCCTTTATCAGTGGTAGTAATTGCTTGTAGCTGCTCATCTGAAATAGTTGCAACTGCCTTTAGATCACCTTAAATCATGTACAAAGAAAAAGAAAAAGAAAAATTAGGTGAAAAATTTAGACAATATGATGCGCAGCATTTAAAAGTTACAAATAGTACATCTTTTTGATAAAACCAGTTGGAAAATAATTAAAAATTCATGCCATATTTTCTTTGGTCTAGATATGTTACAACGAAGTTTATGGATAAAAATTTTCTGACAATCGATTTGTTTACCCACGTTATGAAAATATTTCAAAAATTCCCAAGTAAAAAAAATTGCTTGTTGAGGCTTGAAGAAATAAACGTTACACAAAAATTATATCTATGTAAAATGAATTAAAATTATAAACATAGGATTAACATTTTTCTTACCTTTTGCTATACGCTTAAAATCGATTTTGAAGCTTTTACACAAGGGCAAATGCGTATCCGGTACATTCATTGCTAACAAAACACCAGTGGCCGTTTCACTTAGTAAGGCCATACCACAAGCATGCACGCCACCAATATGATTTTGAACCTAAATTAAAAAATTTTGAATAACTTAAATTCCTTTAGGTAAAAAAATCAACAAATTTTCAATGATTCTTACGACAAATATTGTCATACGAAACTGCAGATTCTTTTTACCGACAGTTTTGGAAAAGAACAGCGAAAAAGCAACATTTTTAAAAAGTAGGAAAATTAAATTGAAATATCTCCTTAAGTGCTAAGAAAAAAATTCCTTATTCTCAAAAATTTCGAAACAGGCCAAAAACTCATTGTAAATATTGAAAGAAAATTTAAATACATGCCTCCCGTACAAATTCGTGAAAGCATTATTAACTTAAACTATCTATGCTTTGAAAAAGATCAATGCATTAGCTGACTATGAAGCTAAAGAGAATTTGGAAAGTGATATGACTATGCAGTCTTATAAACCTCTAATTAAAATACAATAAGCAGGATTTCTATCAATACCATTCGATATTCGCATTGCAAGGGTCTACCTAATCGCTAAAAAATATTTTAAAATGCGTGTCTATGCACACATGCAATATTGCAACAGTAAAAACGGATAAATTCAAACAGCTAAATTTAAATAGTAAAAAGAATTGCTATGAATGTAACCAGTTAGGTTGGGAAGCAGCGATATTAAATCTTTTGGTTAACGCAGATACATGGGCTAAATTTCTCACGTAGAAATTAAGGTAAAAAAATATCAATGCATATAGGTAATGCGAAACATACCCTTTTTCTATTCTTCAAGGTCACCACCGCCTTTTGAGAATTTAATTCATCTATTGATATTCCCGCAGTTCCCGCAAATTTTACCTAAAACAAATATAGCATGCAAGATAAGATTGAACAATTGTATAAACCAAGGGACATTTAAGATTATGTAAATATCTAAAATGCTAATACGGTGCAAGTTTTTTGCCTCATAAGATTCTTCTTAAGCCATCAAATCATTTGAAATATCGAAAAATAGATGCATAGCTGAAATCTCAAGATAATATATACTTTTCTCACATTAGAAATCAACCCATTAAAATTTTCCACTAGATTTACATAGTTCAGTTGATTTTTTTGTCTCCAAGAACAAGGTAAAACGATACTTCGATATACACTTACCATAGCGTTAAACATCGTGCTGATCAGAAAAGGGTGTAATGCAGTTGGCATCTTCTTCTGGATTCGTAGAACAGCTGTTGCGAAAAGGTTGCTCGGCGCCATGATATCTGAAACTTATATGTAAGTCTTGTGGTTCAACTTTTACACAACCATGTTGCAGTTGACATTACTCGCAATTCTTGAGAGTAAATGTAGAACCGTAAAAATTATGAACGACTCCGAATTGAAAGAAAGATGCAAGAATTTTTCGCATTTTGATAGTGTAATCAAAGTGCAGTGATTTATATCATTTACGCCCTTCTTTGCAAAGTAATCCTTATCTTAATGACGGAAATTATCGATTCAGCAGTAAGTTTAATTGATACTTTCTTGGCAACTCAAACATCTCGTAAGGATAAGTCTATACAATTGAGCTTATTTGATTTGCCGCCAAATTTGCTTACATCAAAAGCTCAGGTGAAAACTATTTCTTTAAAATAAATTACTATCGATAGTTTGCAGTGCAGGTTTTGGGTTATTTTTTTCCGTGTATTTATGTGTTTCTGATATATTACTTATATATAAAATCAATCGTTCCGATTGATTTATTTTCAACTTTATATTCTAGCTATAATGATTTGATTCATTGAAAGTTCAGTTTGATGAGTTACAAATGATGAATAGATCGTGTCCTGTTCAGAAATCATGGAAACCGCAATTTTTAATTTATTATTATATTTTACTATAAGCACTCACTGGGGATAAGAGAAAGAATCAATAAATATCTAATTATTTATTATTATTCAACCGGAATTGACTATTTTTTTTTCTTGGAAAACAAATTACTGTTCTCTAACAATTCAACATGTTTCCCTTTGCCGTTTCTTTGTTTCTAAATAAATATAAAAAGGAATATGTTCATAGAAAGACTTCAATAAACTGTTGGTGATTGTATTTATTTTGACCAATCAAATTTGTAAGTACTTTTTTTGGAATAATCTGTTACATTTTCATGTCATTTTTTAGGAATTTGGAGAAAAGACGAGTTTGGGCAATACTTATCATGATTCATCGGTTGTTGCAGATTTTTCTAAAGGCATGACATGCAGAACTTGTGGTTTGAGTTTTAACTCCTTGCTAGAGCAGCAAGATCATTTTAAGCAGGCATCACACGTTGTCAATCTCAGGTTTATCATAAAGTTAATATTTAAAAATTAAAACTAAGAAACACGTATAATTTTCTATCTTAGACGCAATAAATTTTAGGGATATTTACACGCATTTATATTTAAGAAGTAAGTAACAAAGCCAGATATTTTTCTCGGAGAGGATTACCTCTGACTCTGTCCCCCCCCCTCCCAAGAAAAATTGCTCGCTTTGCCACTGATCCTATTTACTATACAAGATGCAACACAGATAATACGAGCTAGGAACTTTACTTTTTAGAAATGAACTTGCCAAGAATGTTAAGTGACAGGTAGGGTTAGAATTAGGATTGTTAATGGAAGAAGAATAAAAAAAAATTTGCAGTATGACACAAGAAAAATAACTATTGCCTCTTTCATGCTCAAAACTCAAATTACTCAAAAGCTTAACATTTTTGCCTTCATTTTCTCCCAACCACAATTATGACACCTACAAGTTGCTGCAATCATTAATTGAATCTCCAAAATGCTTCTGAAGAATATCAACTTCTCCAGTAAGTCTCTTATTAACTCCTTTGTTTGAAAATCATTACCGATCCAACAACACTGTTGTAACCCTTATATTCAATAGAGAGAATGGAAGCAATCAATATGATCCATCTATCAATAGAAAATACTTCAGCGCATCCTGGCAATCAGCACATGTATGCCAGGAAGCATAGCATGATTTAAAGGGAAATCAATCATGGTTCATTCGCCACTATAAGAAATAGGAACAAACTAATGAATATATTCTAACTTATTCATGTCGATACATCCAGCATTCTAAATATCTTGCAAAGATACAGATGGACTAATGGATGTATCTGCTGATGAATACATAAATATATAGATGGCAATAATTTTTCGTTTTCAACAGGAGAAAATTAAACAATCAACCTCCTATTCTGGCACCAAATGTTTCTGAAACTGTAATATCTGAGCCTTTGGCTATAGAAAATAACAGCTCTGAAAGTGAAAGTAATGAGGATTCCGACACAGAATATCAGTGTGCATATGAGGACGAAGAAATATCCCAGGAATATTCTGAGAACTTGATGAAAGAGCTTGAATATGATAAACCTTGGGGGACTGCTTCTAGAAGAATTACCAGACTATATGGACCAGTTTACTTATATAAACCAGTAGGTATGCATTAGTAATTTTTCTTGCTATGCACATTTATGTGTTGCCAATATTTAACGAAATCAAAGCCTGTCAATATATATATATATATATATATTTGTACATTCACTAATTTAAGTTTACAATTCTTAGATAAGAATTATCGACTCAGAATATAAAAAATCAAAATTACAATTATTATCGTATTATGACATTTCGATGAAAATTTCAACAATAGTATACTGTTCTTCTTATTATTAGATTTTAATTTACTAGTAAACATATTTTATCCTTTATATTAAAATCTATTTCAAATTTTGCTCAAACTAAAAAAGTGCTAAAGTTAGTAAAAGTAAATTTCATATATATAGTGATTGCTCATGCTATAGAGATGTTAAAATATCATAATCGACGAGTAAGTCTGCTTATTTATATACGTTTTTTACTTTTAAGCTATGTACCGCTTTCTGGTGTCCTACATATCTAAAGATTGATGCAGATATTTACTAATTGATTTTTATGCACATGGCATGAATACGTTTAAATTAGAATTGTACAAGTGGAACTGTTTATTAAATGCGAACTGCAAAGAAATTATTTTCAGGTAACTTGAATTTTAAATTTGATTGCTTGTCATTATTAATGTTTATTTCTATCATATTTAAAACTACGTTTTGTCAAGCGAACCTTAACTTTCTTTGAATTTTTCTCTTTCTCAAAGGTCCAAGCTATAATGATATTCGATATCTTTCTTAAATTCAATTCATTTTTAACTGAAAAATGATATTTTTAACATTTACGATTTCTTAGAAATTTACGATAGCTTAAGTAAATATATTTAATGTTGAATTATTTCTAATATTCGAATATTTTATGTTATTGATGGTATACGCGGTTGCTGTATTGTATGTAGATTCAACATGGAGCTATAAAATTTGTACTGCTGCATTACACCCGGATAGGGACCCGTGGGAAGGCATATTCGACTTATGCCGATTGTCCAATCAGATTTGGACTGTGCTAATATTGCGCAGTGGTCGTTTTGCAGGTGCTGTATTTGAAGGTATGTATGTTGTCAGGGATAATTAAAGACCTTTTGGTTACTATATATTTCCATGGATTATTTTCAATGAACTGCCATAGTGACCTGTATTGGGAGACTCCAATTTGAGCTCTTTTAGTTGAAAACTTAAGGTCGTATTCGATTTATATATATTGGTTACTTATTTCAAAAATATTTTTATTCGTTGCTGCCTTCTCTCATCTCTCTGGTGTTTCTGCATGTTATGAGCTATAATACATGTATTT
This sequence comes from Vaucheria bursata, assembly GCA_032358265.1. Classification (NCBI taxonomy): domain Eukaryota; class Xanthophyceae; order Vaucheriales; family Vaucheriaceae; genus Vaucheria; species Vaucheria bursata. The sequence continues at coordinate 30,581 of JAULBW010009163.1, forward strand.
ATGTTCGTAAATAAATATGATTTATTTGATATTTAGAAAGCTCAGATGCATTGTTTAGATTTATTTATATATAAAGATGTAAAGTAACTGATGTCAATTGATATTAAGAACTATACTTATTTTCATGTTGATTCTAAGATTTTATGAATGGCTTGGAACAAGTGAAGTCAGGTTAGGACCATATAAATTGAATTAGACTTTGGCTGTAATGAATATATTTGGGCCATCAAATTCATTCATTATATTTGAACTCAATTGTATCTGAAAGCTGATGCTGAACTTTACACAACGCGACTTTTCCATTTTAAGTAAAAGTACGCTGACAGAAAATTATTTTTATCCAAAGTATCCTATGGTCGAATTAGCTTTATTTTAAGAGTATGTTCGATTTTTTAGGCCTTTTAAATTGTACGGAAATCTTGGTCAAGATAGATTAATCTAACCAATTATTTTGGCTTATTTCTATTTGAGCAGGTAAGAATGCAATTGAGCACAAGACAATGCGCCGGTACACTATTCGCGCGAAAAGGGGAGGGAGTCAGAGCAGTTACGATACAGCCGGACGAAGGCCGAAATCAATTGGAGCACAATTGAGAAGATATGGTGAGCAGGTTAGTTACTAATATGTTACTTGTTATAGTTATTGAATTATAGGAGAACGTGGCATAAATGTGTAAGAGAAAGATTTGGTTGACAATGAAGTACTATGTACCATGAAAGGTGAAATCCACATTTAAAGTGGCAAATATTCAAAATTCCAAGTTCATGTAATCGATTTTTATGTTTGCAGGTCAGCATACAGTGCAGCTTATACTTTTCAATATTCTACATATTTATGATGCATATGTTTAGGATAGATAGCGAATGCGTAAAATATTATTACCATGAAGTATTTATGGATAATTTCGTGCTAAACTTTGGTGATAAGGAATTCTCTTTTGATTTATAACGAGTAATTGAAAAGCCATACTGTACCAAATTCAGCTTCAGATTTTTGAATATGAGATATTTTGGATAACAACTAAATTTGGTGGTCCTGATAGATTACTTTTATCCAAAGTATGCTATACATCGATTTTTGTATCATTGAAAACTCTGTCCAGAATTACTAATTTGAGATGAACAAACTGCGAACTTAGAATTGTTTACTTATTCTGAATGATAAAACTTTACGCTACCTTCTCTCATCTCTAAAATATATGTATACATGTTCATTTAACTATAACATTGGAAAACCTACTTTTTGATATTATCAATATAGCGTTCTGTATTAATTTAAAGGAATTGTTTATTTATAATATTTAACTCAGGGTAGCAATTTAGAGGGGTTCTAGTAACTTTCGTTTGATTATTATTATTAAATTTACTGCTTAAAACTTTTATCTTGAACTTGAAAATTATTCGATGATATAAATCAGCACGTTTTCTTTTATTCTTCGATCAACCATTATAAAAATAAATTGCTTCAATTTGTATTTTTTAATTGAAATTTATTTGTTTTTAATATAGGCACTAAAAGAAGATGTCCGAGCACTACTCCAGGTTTGAAACTACATCTCTAGTAGTGGTTAGTATACTTGATCGATACATAAGAATGCATCAATATATAGGAAGTAATACTCAGCATGGCTCTTGGTTTACATAGCATTAAAAATTACTTAACATTTCTTTCAATAATAAATTAATTGAAGCATACGTTTTTCATAAATATGTAATTGTTTATATAGAATATAACTCAATCAATTTTGAATATATTTTATGAATAAAAAGTTGAAAACAGAAAAATAAAGAGAAATGGACAGAGCAATGTTTAAGATTGATGTACACAATTATACTTCAAATTCAGCAAAACAATAGAAATATATTCTATAGCTGTATACTGAAGTAATGACTCGTATACTAAACTGAATATATTATTGATTATCTATGATAAGCAAATACATTCTGCACTAGACATGATATCTGTTTCTAGCACTATGTAGTTATGATTATTATTTATGTGCATTTTGTATTTCTTTTAGAGCTGGAAAATATTTTTGAATGAAAGCAATAGTATCATCATCAGCGTGCCGAAAACAATGCGCTCAATCCTATTCGAAGAAACACAAGGAAAAGTGCCTACTTTAAACAAAGCTGATCCTAGAATAAGGAGGTAGCCTGAAGAGTAATATTACTTGATTTTTCTAGTTCAAAATAAATGCTTCATTAAAAGATTTGTGCGTAATGAAATTATTTTATATCTTTGAGTTTGACTATTTTCATGTTGTTAACATGAATACTAACATAGTTGTTACAAAGGTAAGTACTATTAACATAAATGTTAAAGTTATTGTCTATATCGAACAGTTTTAAAGGTGATATTTCTTAAAAAATTTTAAAGACTCCATTCTTTAAATTTCAAGTCATATACAGTTGAATAAAACCTCTTTAATTCAAACGTACAGATGACAGAATGTTTGTCGTGCTATCATGATGTTTTATTTGATTGGGTGCATTAATTTCTCTACTTGAACCCTAAATGTCTTTTTCAGGTAGACTGAATTTATCCAACCAGCGCTGATATTCATGATCTAATAATTGAGCAGTTAATTAGTTGAAATTCTAGTATGTGTGGAGGGGGGTCTTGCAACTATCAAAAGTTTTAAAAAGTACAAGAATGCTGCAAAAATTTAAAAAAATTGTAAATTTTGGGATTGTTATTGATGTGGCATTCATTGAAATGTACTTTATATTGGTATGTTTATTATTAAATTAATCATCTTGGTCAGTAATGCAGTATGGCTTTTAGCTTATGAAACAGTTTATTTCGGCCAATCATACGGAATTATTTAGACCACTTTGTTATATTATTGTTTTACCTTTGTTTCATTGGACGATTTTAAATGCAGTGTCCCCTTTGCTGTTGGTAAACCAACGTTTGAAGAAGTGAAAGAAGCATATTCAAAGGTTACGACAATACTTTTCGAACCTCTGGGAATGGATGTTACAAATGAAGAGATACCCAAAAAGTCACCAAAAATGAAAGCCGTAATACCAAAGCAAGTGCAGCGCTGCTTTCTTTAGGAATTTTTTTTATTTAACTTGAAATTATATAAAATTTTTTGAAGAAAAAAAAATATTTCCACTAAGTAAAGAAATAATTTTCATTCATACACAACTTATATCTAAGTTATGTTCATTCGCATTTATTCCCATGAAAGTTTAATAGGTATATGTAACATTACACCCTTTAAAATTGCACGAATTTACTAGGTATTAAGTTGCAAGATAATATGTTTGCCAGCATTTGCGCACTTGAATAGATTATGAAATGCTGCTTGAAAATTCTTCCACAAAACAAAAGCAGTTAGTAATTGAGTAAGTTTTAACCAATTAGGTTTTTATTCATAAAATTACTGTTTTATAATATTTTCGAACAAAATTCAACTTTCTGAAATTTCACCCTTGCAATCGTGCATGACTTTTTTTCATGATTCAAATGTTGAGCATAAACTTTTGAAGAATACAGCATTTTTTGCTAACTATCTGTTCTTGCAAATGCAGAGCAATTAAAGAAGAAGAAGCAAAATTCCTTGAAGAAATTCCTGAGGAGCCGAAGTTGGAACCTTGTCTTCCTCTGCAGATGCTCATCGATGCTTGCAATACTGGGGACATTTCAACGGCAAGCAATGCAATCGAATCTTGCTCAATAAATGAAGAGGTTCGAATAGTAATATTTGTAACCATGGAACTTTTTGCAAGTACAATTTTTTAAAGAATATATATCTTTTTACAGCATCTTTATTTATATAAGTTCCATTTTGCGAAATAATGTATTTTTTCATTTATTTACTTGAGAAAAGAAGATAAAAAATGAACTGACTATTGTTTTAGAATAATATTTTTTTAGAAATACAATAGAATATTTTGATAATATACAAAAAGTATTCGATATCATTTGTCTCATTTATATATATATATTCAGGATCAGTGGAATCCTCGTTTAGTAATAAACATGCCTCAAGATTTGAATAGTTTATCAACTCCGTTACATATTGCCACACAAAACGGACATGCCGCATTGGTTTCTTGGCTTTTAGAGGTGAGATTAAAGATTTTGCTAAACGATAAATATAGTTCTAGCCATTCACTCTATAATTATATATCAGTTCATATGATTTTGACCATTTCTTATTGTAATTTTAAAAAAATTGTAGTCTTTATTGAAGTGTAATCCATAGAAATTCTTCTACTATTGTTCTGGAACAATAATATTAAATTGAAGTATAATGTTATATTGATTGCTGTCAATACGTTATTCGTCTTTAGCAGACTTTGAGCTCTAGTAGACGAGAAAGATTTTCTTAGTATTAGTTTGGTTGCAACAAGATTGTGATTTCCGATGGCTTCGCGTACAATGAAAAAATGCTTGTAATAGTTTATCATGATATGTTAAACTGTTACAACGCGCACAACATGTAGCACCATTAAAGTCTTTCTGGTTATTATATTGGTATTTTATTTTCAAAGCAAAAATATTTGTATTTAAATGATGTATGTAACTGTAGAACGGAGCTGATCCTGCTCTCAGAGATATTAGAGGAAGAGTCCCTTTTTATTTAGTACAAGATAAAGAGGTCTGTGTTTTTTTATGTATCTATGACATCATTTGCATGCGCATCTTTATGAATCATGCACATAGTTTTTGTACATAATTTATACGAATATTTTGTAAAAGTCATTATTTTTCTATATATATATATATACATCATACCATTTTCTCCTATAAGCTTATTTTTTGTGTAGCTGGTAATTTATGTTTGTTATTATTATTACTGTTTCTATGCAAAACTCAATATAGTTATTAAGCGTAACAAAAATTCAGCTTCGTTAATACGGGCAAGTAAGAGCTAATGATAAGTTGTTCGAAATTGGTTAAATGTATACGTGGATGAACTGTTGTTCAATGACAAAATGCGTAGCTTAATTTATTATATTAGGTTCGTGATGCCTTTCGAAAATATCGAGCATCTGCAGAGGAACTGCACAATTGGGAAATGACTGGCATACCTCCAGGATTAACGGAAGAACAAGAAAAGCTTAAAAAAGAAAAAGTAAGCCGATACTTAAAATGGTTTTAATGCAATTTAGTACGACTATTTTTGATTAAATAGATGTCACAGAAGTTAGTTTTAGTTCTTTTGCTGTAAGGCACTATACAAGAATTTGAATAGTTCACGTTCGTATTCATTACATTTTGCCTCGCAATTTATGAGCTGAAGAGTTGACAAAGAATGGCACTGATAATAATTTAATTTTTGTTTCGAATGGTCGATGTCACCATGCTTTTCACGTGCAATCATCTGATTGCCATATTTATCTTTGTAAATAAAATTATAATAAATTGATCATGTTTTCAACTATTTCACTTATTGCTAGTAGTTTTATATACTAGCAAGGAAGCAATATTTACGTATGTATGTATTTTTTTAATTTATACAGGAAAAAGAGAAAAGAAAAAAAGCAAAAGAACGAAAAAAAGAAAGATCCGCTGAACAAGCGATTATACAGGCTGAAAAGGCACAACAAGAAGAATTTGAAAGGGCTCAAAAAATTGCTGAAGAGGTATTACGGCACTTTCTTACAGCATCATTGAGATTTTTCAGTAAATGTCACCAAATAATCTCACAGTTGAAACTCATTTAAATACATAGAATATTAATGAATTATATGGAGCATGTAAGAATTTCCAATTTCAACTAACAGCCTTTAGTGCGTATGATGATAATCTTTACTGTCCGTAAGAAAGCATTGATTTAATGTGCATAGCATGAGGGGAAATAGATTGTCCAAAAAAATATAGATGCATATGCTTTAATGCTCACCTTTACCTTGTATCTCTATACGTTTCTTAGTAATCTTATATCCTTTACAACATATTACTGAAATACCACATCAACCAACTAAAGTCTTCGTCAGCAGTACTTACAGTTTTTGCTACGACCTGTCTTCAATTGTGTCAGTTTATGATGATATTTTCTAGTTGTGAGGTATGTTTTTTTCATTTTGTTGATATTTTCATTTCTTTTTGCATAGTTCTCTAAACTTATAATGGTGCAACGCTAAATTATAAATTTTACACCGAATATCACATTTAATAGGTTTTATTTGATCATATTTACATAAATCCTATCGAATACAGGAATATAATGACCAATACAAGTTTTATTGCTTTTTTACATACGAATAGTTCTAGGTCGACCATGAGATATGATTTCTAGTATCACCCACAAGTAATAATTTTACCTATATCTTGATTCTTTTTTGTATATATCGAAGGCTCGTCAACTGGAATTATCCAAATGCGGAGGATGCGGAAAAGCTGTTTTGGACAAAATGCCATTACATGTTTTTGAACAAATTTGCTGCAGCAGTGCATGTATTCAAATTGTAAAGCGACGATTAGCAGCTGAGGCGGCCGAAAAAAGATTTGGCGGCAAATATTTACATTAATATCAAATGGATGTAATTTTGCAATTATATCAAAAATGAAAATGCACTAATTTAATAATATTTCAACAATCAAATCAACATGATAAAAGTGAATGGATGTGATTTGAAATGTATAGCAAATCACAATCTTAAATGGAAACTAAACTTGTACGCTTATCTAGAAGTATGCATTCAATTGTTTCCTTTAGTACACCGTTTTGTAATGTTCCTTGCCATAAACAAGTGTACTTTCATCTTTAACATATTCCAACTTCAACCTCCACTTTGGTTTCCTTGTCACTTTTCTCAGCCACATTTTGAGAAATTTATAACTTCCTGAACATAATATTGCATAGGTTACAGGACCTCATAAGTTAGTTCAGCATCTATCAATTATAACTCTTTTTCACGTACTTCGCCCTTATATCGTTTCCTTACTTGCAACCGTTCATTTTCTTTTCTTTCAAATATTATTGGTTCATTTTTCAACGTGCAACTACTATATTTGCCCCAACATAAAGGTGATGATAAATTAAGTTGTCAATTTAGTAAAACAAAATATTCCAGCAAAAAATGTAACAAAATAAAAATGTATTCTTATATTTTTTGTGTACTGGTTCCATTTATAGTCATTTCATATCACAAAACAAGTCGTTGGAGCTCTATAATAAAAGCTTTCCAACATCTGCAGCGCATTCAATGACTGATTGAGATTTATTCGACGCACATATAGATTGAATAGCATCTTTGGCATCCAGATCCTGTCCAATAATATATTTTTTGAAAATTAATAAATATCCAATCATAACATACGCGATAATAAAACAAGGAGAAAAATTACGCAGCATGAACTAGTTCTTTTCGAAGATTCTGCCGGAAGACGTGCCAAACATTATTTGTCACTGTGCACAATGAGTAGGGCAATTTTTGCCGTGCAGCAGAAAAATAAATTCAGTACAGAGAGAGAGAATTGCAAGAAGGCCTGAATAAAGCAAGACCTGAATGGCCTGGTTAGAGTCAGTTTTGAAATAATTTCGAGTCTACTAAATCTGGCTCATATTGACAGAGAATAGAAAGTGAGCATTGCACATTTCATAATTTACCACCCAACATCCAGGATAATGTAAAAGAAATAATAATAAAAATTTTGATTGGTGAAACATAACTCATCAATTTATTCATAATTAATATAGTATTAAAAGTTGATTAAAAAATATACAAATATCAAAGCCGAAATAATATTCGATACAAAACTAATATTATAGTTAATGGCTTATTACATAATTCTTTCACCAAAGGTCAATGTTATTATTGAAGACTATCTTATAAATCCTTTTCTGTTGCAAATGTCAGTACTATAGCACATTTTTTTCTTTCCTAGTGGTATAGTACTCAACGCTTGATAAGTAATTACCTCTAATTGGAAATTCTATATAAAATATTATTCAATTTGAATTTTCATGTACACATATTACTATGTGCGTGAATAATAATGTTACCTTCGCAGTAGTCTTTGCTTCCGCACTGTAACTCAAAAGCGTCCCCAAGCCAATCAAACTTCTGTACAATGCATCGTCCTATAAGTTTGTGCATGATTTTTTAAATTCCTAAATGAAGATATTAGCAGTACACCAATCTCACATGAATCCACTTTAAAAATTAAAACTTTTACCATGATGTTTTTTAGCTTGCAGACGATTGTGGTATTTTCAATTTGGAGAAAAAATCAATTTATGGTAAAATTAAAATAGTAGATGAGTCGCAGATTTTCTTGGAGCATAGCGACAAAGGTGTTAAACACAGTTGCATTCTAATCTGTGACCAGCATTACCTATCAACATGACGCGATTTTCAAGTTTACTAGTTCCAATTGCAATAAAAATGTCAAAATGATTCCATTCCATTTTTCATAATCCTTTCCAGTTGGGTGTTACAAATAAATCAAATAATGAAATTGCATAAATTTGTGTCCTGTACCGCCAACGAGTTGAATTATACATTTCCCTCTTTCCATGCAATTAGGCATAGTAAAAAAATTTCTAAATGGCAGTCCAAAATATTCCAAAAAACATTATGAGCTTATCATTTTTAATAAATAATATACATGAAAATCGGAACATTCATGCATATTCAAATAAAAAAATATAGATAAAGATTCGATAAATAAATTTGTACAAACAATAATATAGGGAAATATAGTTACAATATCGAAATTATAATATAATTTGTATGCATAATGAGATTTACCTCTATTTCCTTATGAGATGCAACCATTTCGACTATTACTGCGACCAATTGCTGGAGTTCGAATCGCTCATTAGACTAAGAAATTTATTCAATAAATATAAAATAAAATAGCTATTTGCATTATTTGTAGTAGCAGCACATAAATGGCATTTCCCTAATTTATAAATTAACCAGCACCAAAACCTACAGTTTCATGAAAAAATTAAAACTTTTACGCCAGTATTTTGTCAAATCATTCAAAATTTTAAATTATTCATCCGAATATATAGCCATCGTGCTGTAAAGTAAATAATTCCACATTTTACAACAAAATTTACAGTTCAAGTTACAGTATCAATCGACATACTCTCAAATAATCATCATTTAAAAATTTTCTAAATAAATAAGGCATTACCTTCAATGTGGAAGTCATCATAAAAACGATTAAACAATGTATTAAAATCATTAGTAAAAGCACTATTGCAGTAAATACATCCCAGCAATGTTGACTTGGCAGTTACTGCAATACATATATAATAACATAATTACCTGACTTGAAGCAAGTGACATGTTCATTAGAAGAGTACCAATCGATAGCCGAATGGGTTTTGAAGAGTACATACCAGTTAACCGACATGCGGCCGAATCCAAAATGGAGGCTGATCGGTTAAGTACGAAGTCTCTTAGGGATTTTGCTTTTAAAGAATTAGATAGAAATCGTAGACTGCACAAGACAGCTGCACCAGGAATGCTTTCTACTATATTTTGCAAAGCAATGTTGTACATACGATCACCTACCGAAGCATAATAATTGGAAATTAAAATCTTTTCATAAGTAAAATACATGTACTGAAAATGTATATAGCTGATACTCCATGAATTGTTACCATTTGTTACATCAAAAACTCAGTTTATCGGATTTATCGTACTAGAGATATCAACATAAATCAGCAAAGAGAGGTTGATGAAGTGCAAAACTACCAAATTATAGAATATATCATTGGGCGATGTAAAATAGTGAACTGTAGAAGCCTAACTGTTAATAAAGAGTTGATTTGTGATTTGATGACTCGCCAGGACAGATGCTTCATTTTTAACTTTTTGTAAAATAGTTAAAATCTGCTGTCAGCTGAATCTTTTTCCAATAAGTAATTACTTTTACTTTCTCATATAATTGTAGCTGTAATTCTCTTTGGCTAACAGAGACATTGAACTCTAATTGGTTTAATTTAATTTACTTCCATTTTTGAAAAAACGATATTTTTTCATGTATAAATGACTATTTCAATGTTATATAGATGTATCAGAACGACCAGTCTAGAATCTAGTATGAATATTATTAAGCTGAATTCTATATATGTAACAGTTTTTCTATCTCTGCACTATCTTTGTTTATGATGACAGTACTGATATTTGATTTGGCACCAAAGTTTCAAAAGCACCAGAGAGCGAAGAAATAAAAGAGAGAGAGAAAAGAGAATAGAAGACAAGGTGATATCATGAACTAAAGTTCATAGCCACACTTCAAAATCGAATTGTTCTAGAACATGTTTTATACTTTGTAATAATGATATGTATAGAGGATAGTATGAAACTATAAAATAACCCGAGTTCTCTTCAGCAAAAAAATGCCGACATTCGTAACTCAGTGATATCATATAATTTAGACAAGAAGAATACTTGGTCTTGAACTTGAATAATTTTTCTTTCATTGTTGAATTCAAAATTTTAATACTTTATTTTTGTTGGCTTAAACAAAAAGACATCACCGAATGAATGCTCAATCACTTAAGTGCCTTAAAATAACCTCTGATACAGTACATATTAGATTATTGAATACATATACTCTGTAGCTTACTGTCATGTAATAAAATATTTATCTATATAGATTTAGAAATCGTCCAAATGATTTGCACCAAAATTATACTTTCAGCATTAATATGTAAATAATAATTAAAAAGTCATTTCAAACGAGTAAGGGCCAAAATGGCATATTAGTTAAGAAAGGTTATTAAGTAACAAGATATTCATTCATAGAGGTTCAACTCCATATCTACTTTAAAAATAATGAAACTTTGGATGCAGCGAATCTGTTGAGGTCGTCAAATTAATTTCATGTGTCCAAAATTTGTTACATCCGAAAATCTGACATTGGACTTTGCACAATATGGCTTTTTAACTTATTCGTTACTATTGAAAATTTATAGTATCCAAAGTTTACTGTACCTTCAAAATCAGACTTTCCCATCATTTCGGCCGCATGAGGATGAAGTACTAGTATTCGGCATAAATCAAAAACCGGAAATATCTAGATGAAAAATTCACAAAAAAAATGTTTTTATATATTTCACGGCTGAAGCTGTAAATTTCCAGCAGAATAACAAGGCTAAAACCATTAAAAAATTAAACAATGCAAACGGATAACTTTTAATGTGGTTAAGATGCTTAGATTGCTCAATTTGGGTTCAAGTTATAAATTTATATTTAAAAAACAGGGTCAGATGATGGATTTATGATATGCACCTTCGAACCTTGAATATTTTTACAACAAAACGAACAAGATAATAAAAATATGTGTCCGATTTGAAATTTTTATAATGATATTGTTAATGCATCAAATGAAGAATGCAAATAATAAAAAAAAACATACGAGAAAAATCCGTGATAGCAGATAATTAAAGGTAAGAGAATAATCCAATATTCTACTACTATGATAATGCCAGCTGTGGTTATAAATTTGGTGAATGCTTGCAATAGGTCACTGAAAAAAGGAATGCTTTCTTCTGAATTTTCAACACAGTTTCAATGCCATTAAAAAATTTAAAGCATAAAAATGATATTTTTATTTCTTTGGTATAAGTTCAGAATAAGAAGAAAGAGCCAAATGCATTTCTCTCATAGGGTCACCATTTGCATTGCAACTGTATCGATACTGAAACTCACCATAAGAATGATTTAAATTTAATAATAGAATGACTTGTTTCTTTGAAATAATAATCAAAATTATGATCACTCTTTTTCAGCACAAGGGATCTTCCTTTTAACCAATTTGAAGTGGTGGCCTTAATACTTAATAGAGCCGCCGGGCGGAAATACTAGAGTAACTTGGACAAATACGAATAAATATGGCATCAAAATGATGATAGATATATACTTTTTAAAGTAAGTAACATAAGCTTAAGTACTCCAATAAAACAAAATTCGGCCAGTAAGTTTGTCCTAGAACGAGAAAAATACCTTGTCTGGTGGCCACTGAAATAATTTAACGATAGTTCTAATTTGGATTGCTGTGACCCGTGAGGCATGGTAACGGTTTACAGCTTTTATGACATTACACAGCTGAGAAAATGTATTCAATTCATTTTCGGAAAGAGACATCGATGGATCCACTTCAACGTTGAAACTTATAATCTTTGCCTCTATCTGATTAATAAAAACAATTACATGTAAAAATATTTGAATATCTACCAACTGATTTCCAACATATTATTTTACAGTACTATAAAACATGAGATACAATTGAAGTTTTACTTTAAAAATCACTGACACGAACGTACATGAAAAATTGTACATACTAAAGTATACAACAGAAATGTGTACGGCAATTAAAGGGTCAGTTTGTTAAAAGTTAAAAAGTATCATTTTGTTTCATGTTGCGAATTTAAAAAGAATTATTTTGACCCTTTCATTAGAAGTATTAAATCGTCCAATAGGATGAAAAAATGATGATGCAATAAATACTGACATGAATATTCATGTAGAAAAGTACACACATTCATACATAGAGTGGTAAATTTCGTATACAGCAAATTCATTTGAAATGAATTTTCACATATGAAGAATAAAAGAAAAAAACGTATTGCGCTAAGTTCAGTTTCAGATTTTTGGATACTGCACATTTCGGATCAAATAATTTTAATGGTCATAGCAGATTTGTTGTATCTGTTTCTGTATTTAAAAATTCATAAAAACCTTTGAAATGTCTCCGGCATCAAAAATAGCATATACATCAGGCGGAAAATGTTTAGATACTTTTTTTGATAAATTTCCACCCCCATATTGAATGCCTGTTGAGTTGGCAAATCCCGTAGGATCCCCTACGCCAGAAAATGTTGACTGGCTTTCAGAAGTTCCAATAACATGAGGTGACCTGCCAGCTACTTTTGATAAATGGTCAGCAACTTCAGATAGGTAAGCCTGAAATATTTTCAAAACAGTACACTTTCGATATAATGAATTCGCTTTTAACATATTTTCACTTGAAAAGAATAAATAAGTTACATCGTGGCAAAACCAACTTCATACTTAAAATAAATTTTTAAAGAATAAAATATTTTGGCAATTCCATAAGAACGAGTATAAAAAACCACATGTTAAATTGCTAAGAAATTCTACTTGACAATATAATTAATCGTCAACTCTTTTCCTAGCAAACTGCTCCATCATAAAATATGAAATTTTTTATGGATTTGATGACCAGACTAGGATGAGCAACCAAGGGCAAGTAATACAGATATATGGATATCAATAAAGTGTAGCAAATTAATTTGGTGTTGCATAAAAATTCATTACATCCAAATTTTACTGTTTATAAATATAATAATTTTTTTGTACGTTTTCATTGTTATTCTTGAGGTATTTTGTAATTGCTTAATTTTATGTGGAAAACTCGAATTGAGAAAAATTTTCTTAATCCAAATAAATTTCGATACCATCGTTCAGAACTCATGATAAAAATGAATGAATTCAGAAGAGCTGATATACGGAACCTTTGGAATAACATCTAAGAATCACTCATATCTTGTGCAAAGAGACCTTTAAACTTAAGATAAAATGCTACGCGACTATTTTCTCTGCGATAGTTGTACAATATTCCAGGAATAAATTTTTTTCCTTTGGAATTCAACAAATTCCTTTAAAGCAATTTATTCGCAATTCTACAATCCAAACACACATTTGATTCTCTGAAACAGCTACCTGGGGTAACATGTGCTTATCGATGAATGCTTGAGCCACTGTAAACGGGTTATCTCCATTATTATAACCGCATTTCAGTGTTTTCACTGATCCATCGTGCCCTTCAATCTCAACAGGAATAACATGATCATACGTACTGCCGTCTAATTCCTCAGAATCTGCTGATCCTGTAACCTAAACATAACATCTATACACTTTAAAACTATTAAAAATTTTAGTTTACTTAGATATATATGATAGATTTCCTAGTTCACTTAACTTATATATATGTAAATAAAAGAGCCAGAATTATAGATATAAATAAACTAGAGACGCCATGAAGCAAGTTTTCAAAGTTTTTTATGAGTTGAATTTCAAAGATAGAAACCACATGGAGAAGAGAAAGAGTAGCATTAATTGTGAAAAATATATTCAACTTCAAATTAAGATTGCTCCGAACAACTTCTACGGCTGTAATTTAATAGAGGCAGCAATAGAATATATGCATAATCAGCTAGTCAGTATCAATATGAACTAGTATACAATTATATAATGAATGGCTAGTCCTATTTTCAAAACAAATAAGCACTTAGATGAATAAATATAGACTTCATATTGTATATGAATTAAAGAAATAATTATGAAAATAAATGAAATCACAAATTCGAATTACTTTTAAACCAGCTTTATTTGTAATAAATTGTATTGTACTTCATGTGTACAATGATCTATGTATACCTATAATTTATTCCCTGAAGTGTTCAAAATTTGTATAAACGCAGTATTTTTAGTTAAATTCCAAAAATATTTACAATAATTATACGTAGCATATAAGTAATGTACATGTACTACAATATATTTACGAAGCTTAATTTTGAAAATATATTCAACTTCGAAAATACATGTCGATGAAAGTGTAGTACATTAATATGCACATAAGTGAGAAAAATTTGTTTGGTAGACTAAAACTAAAAAATAGTTAAGTACTATGTCGAAAAATAGTAAAAATATTATACAATAGAAATAGACTTGTCTGAAATGCATGCAAACCTCGCCTACTTCTACCCATGATCCAGATGCTGCGCTCCATTGAGCAGCTATTGCCTTCCCATCTCTTTGAAACACCTATGTATGCATGCATAAACATTCATTATTCATTCAAGTTTCCACAGTATAACTTCCTTTTCATAGAATTAATAGACATCCTATTCTTCATACCATAATGTATAGATCGATTATTCAATTATTTTCATAAGTAATAATTTATGGTATTTATCTCTAATATAACCTCCAATTGGTCAATCTCTAAGAAATTGAGCAGTAGGAGCTGAACTGTAAATGGAACTGTGGACTATAAAAATATCAATACATAATTTTGAAATAATTATTCATCGCAATTTATCATTGGTTGACAATAGAGTTTGCTACATACTGAATATTTCATTAGCTACAATTACACTATACACAGATGTACATTATAATTTTTTGTTCAGCACAAATAATACAGATTTTAGACCTGGGGATTTATTTGATAGAAAAGGAAACGTAATAAGTGTTCATAATGTATTGTTATTTTTAACCCAAACTGTGAGAAAAAGTGAGCTGCACTTTTCTGTAGAGCTACAACTACAATATATATGCATATAAATGTGTTACGTCAATAAAAACTTTAAAAAGCATGGTGAATGTAGAAAAAAAGACAAAAACCTGTACTTGACCATCAGATTTGCCATAATGATCGTGCCGATTCGCCCAAACAGGCAATTTCGATACTTCTAAATCACTTGGACCTTTTGTGGCCTTTATTTGCGCCTCTTGGACTGCTCGCTACAAAATAAAAATATATCAAAGGTAAGGCTTTAACTATGATTTTTATTTAAAATTAAGTTATGCTTTTAAGAATTTTGCCTTGAAATATCATATTATAGTGCATTCATAGAATCACTATGATCACTGCAGTTTTGGGTAGTATATGATTAAAGCTAAACTCCTCGATATTCGTATGAATACATTTATAAATGCACATTAAAATAAGGTATAAATGCAGACGGGTAAAATTTGATTAAAAATTATACATATAAACATGTTATCGCAATCGTTACACAGAGTTTCACTCTATATTTACTTATGTTGAAACCTAACTAATATAGTATGCAATCCAGTATCTTAACTATTACTAAATACGCAGTTCTGACGTATGATGTAGTTTCTCTATTTCAATCGCTCTATCATTATAATCGTACATAAACATAGATGATATTTTTGTATCATGCCCTAGAATAATGCAGATAAATCAACTATATTCAAACTAACAAAGCTGTAGGCATTTAAATAAAATCTACCAGATCACTATATGTATACATCCAAGAAATCTAGTGACAGTTAATACAAATGACACCAGAAAATTATGGCATTAATGTTCAGTTTATATGAGACGTCAAAGAAAAACTAAACACCCAAACTCATACCTCGAAATTCTGGATGGCATCTGCTCCGGCTAACCGTTCCGGAGACCTATATCAAAATAAAGTTATTCTGAATTCCGCCAAATAACTTGCTAAAGTCTAAATCAATTCAGCGACTCAAGAAAAAGTACCTTCCGCGACACGGATAATATTATATTGTCTCGATTATATTCAATTAATCTTCTTTTATGCATTGATAAAGTTTTACTTGATGCGATTATTAATAAAAAGGTATACATATCAGTAAGGACAATAAAATATTTCATCAAGTTGTAGCTTTAAAAAGTACCGCTTCTGGGTGTAAATTCTTGACGGAAGTACCTAAATTGCTCGTTATATAAATATAATTTGCGTAATCTAGTGAGGGCTTTATAGTGTAACATAAATTTACCTGGTAAAAATTCTGGCAATGTGATCTTGACATGCAGTAATAAAATCACCATTTGGAAGAGCTTTTACTACCCACAGACTAGATGGATGTTGAATAGTTTGAATAGCCTAGCACATACAAACAGAAAATATATTACCTACACAGTCGATACTCTATAAATCAATGGTGCAGCAAATGATGTGCTCTAATATTTTATAGCCTCAGACACCGCCAACTTCTCTTTGCTGGTATACATAGATATCTCTAACCCAATATATTCAACTAACTGGTAGTTTTTGGTGCAACTGATGGTACAGTTTCTGGAATATCACCTTTACATACAATAGACTTAAAAGTTTATTGCATCATAGTAGAGTACAAGACATAATTTTAAAGCATGATTCTAGCATTCTAAAGCATTCTAGGTCTTGCTGCTAAGTCATTATGTATTTCTATATCTTGATTTAGTTTAGTCGTCCTAGTCCAGTCATAAAATGCATGGAGCTCTAATAATCATCATTTTTTAGATGCTGAGCTAGGCTTACAGAAGATACTGTGATCATCTATAAATTTTGAATTAAATTTTGAAGTCAACAGGAAATAATCACCAGAAATTGTGCTTTCAAAATATTAAGCATAGCTAAAATGATTTAAAAAATCTGTGACTTGAGATTACATATTGCAGTGCATAGCCCAAATGTAGAACAAACTTAATAGACTTCAAGTAAACCATAAAATCTAGTAGTAATGTTTGAGAACAGCAGTACAGCAAAAATTAATTTGTCTAGGTGATGTAGGCTCTCAGCATTCATATTATTTGATAGATACTATGCAATTAAGGAAATTTTTACCTGGCAATCTCGCCATATGATGCAATGGCCAGTTTCATCAACAGTAACACACTCCCCATTTGACAAGGAGCAACCTGCATCACCAAAATATTAAAGAAGCATTTATTGGATTTTCTGTATCTCTTTTACAACAATACTCCATATAAATCGAATCTTTTTTAAGTAAAACTTTATTTTATATAATGATCAAATTTAATGCATCGCCCATAGGAATTGACACTGAGCGCTCAATTACATTTTCCCGGGTGCACAATGTTCAACTACAACTAACAAGGCTTCGAAAGACTTGCACTTTCCGGCTATAAAAGACATTTTACAGTAAGCCCTAATCCAGATTCGAACTGGAGACCTCTCGCTTACTAAGCGAGTGCAACTGCCAACTGTGCTATTAGGGCTTATATTCATTATCTTGAAGATAATAGTTTTAATGGCAATATATCTAATATTTATTCACCAGATAATACGAATGAAGGTTGGCCTTCTCTACCAATAGGATGATGCATAACTGCCATAGCATCGCCATCCATTGACCATATTCTAGCAGTACCATCATTTGAAGTGGATAAAAACCCTAGATTTTCAATCAAATCAAGGTCCCGAACAGGGCCTTCATGATTTTTTAATGATTTTAGAAGCGTTCCATCAGCAGACCATAGCCGAATCTAAAAAATCAGTATAATGTATGTAATCATGCAGATAAACATGATTACTTTGTAATTATTACAATTTATATATGTATTAATAATGCAAATAACTAGCAACAAAAAATTTAAACTCCTATTATATGTGAATGAAAAAAATGGAATCGCAGTACATACTAAATTTGAAATATATTACATTTGAATCTTGATTTTGATTATTTGTTATTATGCTATTTTTTTAATTTGCTTAAAGACCAATAAAAAAGATATTTCTTTTATGCTACAAAACTAATTGTTTGCTGAGATTCAGTTCTTATTGATTTGTCCTAGCGGCCTACATAGGATATGTTACATTATATTAATGGCAATTCGAGTCAATAAAATGTGTCTGCCATTTACGTGGGATTTTATATAAGCATTTAGTCGGTTAAACCAAAAAAACCGTAAAAAAGATAAAGCTAGTTTTCTGGCACGTATATTTTTTTAAATTTTTCCAGCAAAAAACAAATTTGATGCTATTCCTGATACTGTCAATATGTATCTACATATCTGCATGCAATTAATTTAATCAAGTTCGTAGATATTCATTAACAATTCTCGTAAACAAGAAAATGAAATATAGTAAACATCGGATATAAAGAATCTGTCGGAATTGTCAAGTTGATAAATTATAACCGAAAATCTGAAGTTGAACTTGGGACAGTGTAACTTATTTTTTCATTTACTAAAAACGAAAAACTGTAAAAAGCGAATTTGTTTTGTTTGGAGGTCACATACTCAGTAAGTACACATTTGTGTACGACTTCATACGATCCATAAAATCAATGAGTCAAAAAAGGTACAGTTCACTGAACTAACCTGTGCATCTACAACTCGGCCTCCTTCCTGCTTACCCGTCGATGCAGTTGCAATATTCCCATTAGGTAAGCTAAGAACAGTGACACCTAAATCAAAATAAATGCTCTTATTGAACCCAAAAACCAAATTTGCTAGAAATTGCTAGAGACGAAAGATTTTATCCTTCTGATAATGATGTGCACAAGATGTAATAAAAGATAGAAAGGCAACAGTACAAAAAATACCATTCTTATAAATTCTATTAAATATCGAGTAAAATACATAATCACAAGGTCAAAATGCCTAGATTTTGTATCGAAAGTGATGCTTTTAATGCACAATAATATCGAATAAAGATATGACTGTTTGCTAAGTCTCATTTATCATTTGAATTTTGACATAACTTCAGAAATTTGAGCACAAGATGGAATGCTTAATAGTAGTAACATTTATTTCAAGTTCTATTAAAAATTGGCCAAAATTACAACTTTTGTCACCCAAAAATTAAAATTTGAGTGGTTATATATTCGAATCATGAGCTGGTATTTTCAGCATCTGATCTTAATCTTTAAAAATCTTATACATAGCACAATTTTTTTTGTGGGCTTACATCATGATATATGTAGGATATTCCTAATGGGATAAATATAATTGGTTTGTATTGCATTTTATAGGCACCATTATGCCTGAGTCTTAAAAAAAAGCAACAAAGCAAAGATCACAATTAAATCAGGACTAATTAAGGCCAAAAATTCAATAGCAAACATTTAGAAAAGATGAAAAAGTGAAAAAGGCCTATATACAAAAATTTAAAATAAGGTAACTTTTATACAATCAAAATTTGCAAAATACTCTGACTTTTTATTACCGTTTTCATGGTTGGGAAGCACACCGACACACGAACAGTCCGAATTCAAATCCCATACTCTGGCAGTACCATCCCAACTTCCAGATAAAAGTTTTGACCTAGACAAGCTATTCTCTAGACATAGCGATATTACCCCTCCCTCGTGGCCTTCAAGAACTTTAACTAGTTCTCCTCTAATTTATACAGAATTTAAATTTGACGTTGTATTTGAACAAAGTAGCAAAAGAAAAGATGAATAAAAGCCAAAGAGTCATAATATCTATAAAAAGTTATATTCCTATTGGTCCATATCTGGCGATTCATCAATGCAGTACTTCAAATCTTACAGTTTTTCAATATAGCTCAAGTATGTAAATCAAGTAAAAGTTGTCAATAATAAATAATATATTACAACTAGTATAAAAAGAAGGATTTAATGTTTCGTGTTGTATTTTATATTTTTATATACAAAGGTATTCCAAGAATTCATAAGTGATAAGCACATTGTAAAAAGTGGGAGCATCATGATAGAGCTATAAATATTAAGTCAAAAAGAGCGTTGATGATATATATTGAATGCATACATATATATATATATATTGCTAAGAATAAGATAATTACTAATTAAAAAGATTAAAATAAATGTCTATACATAAATTTCTATCGAGAAGTCCTAATGGTATACATTAAATTTCGGATATAACAAAATTATCTAGATTATCAAATGAATTTAGTACATTCAAATTCTGCTATATTAAAAAAACTGAAGCTTGACTCATACAGACTATAACTTTTTCCGTTCATTAGTTACAAAGCAAAAACTTATTTTAATCGATTCGTAGTTTGAACAAAAATTCATAGGTATAAGATTTAAAAAATGCTATGCTCGAAACAAGCAATTTACATTGAATGTGGATACATATTAACATTATAAAATGTCAAGAAGAAGATTATTTCTAATCGAAAGTAACTACTATATAAATTTTCATTCGGTATGCAAAGAAAAAGTGTTTTTTTGGGGCCATGATAATAAAAGTTAATAAATATCCTTGGCAGCAATATGGATAAAAACATATTAAATATATTTTGACAGAAACGATATTTTCAAGGCAATGACTGCAATTTAAACTGAAAATAAAAATGCAGTAGAGGGAAAGAAAATAATTTATATTACGCAATAGTGTATAATTACATTGTATCCATACATGTATTCTTACATATTTTTTTATAAATTACCTCATATTGAATATTCTAATTAGCTTATCTAAGCAACCAGTGATGATTCCGCCTTCAGCGCATTCTGGGAATGTATTTTTTGGTAAATATAATGCAGAAGTGACCCAACGTGTGTGGCCTTTCAAGGTTTCCAATATTTCATAAAAATTCGAATTTCCGAGTTTTACTGAAGTCCAGACCTGATAGAATCCGATTCAATTCAACAAAATTAAAAGAAAAATTAAGAATTATATGGTGTCATTAACATAGAGAAAGTGTTTAAAATGATTATATATAAGTGTTTGTTTCTGCATAGTGTGCTCTGCGTGTGCTTTTCATGACAATAATATTTCAAAGTTTCATACAATCAGAATTTTTAGATGTTCTCAATTCGTGTTTCGACAAACCTAAAGCACTATTTTATATTTAAAAGAATGCTAGAAATATTTCAGGCAAGTAACAAAATATTAGGCTGTATTGATAACTAATGATCTGTTTCTATTTTTTAAAGTTCATCTAATCGTATACGACAGCTACAAAAATTCAAGTATCATTAACGTAAAATCAGACTTCCGTACAATTCACATGTTTAAGAGCTGATGAAAAATAGAGTTGGTTGGAGAGGTGAAGCGGAAGATAGGTCACACCTTTGCAGTATTATCTTGCGACCCTGTAACAATCTGTCCTTCAGGAAGGAATGCAATGGCACGAACTGGGCCTTCATGGCCTACTAGTTCAGCGGCTAAGGTGAACGAAATAGGGTGAGCCATGGAGAATTAATCAACTAAGAGTTGATAATTTTATGATATTGAAAAATATATATCATTTTATATATCCATATATTCGATATCATTTGATTTTAGTTGAATTTGAATATCACAATGAAGACAATTGCTATTTTCTACTTTGTTTTCGATCGGAAAGGGGTCAAATTGAAACTTTACTGTAGAACAGAAGGAAAAGCAAAGCTACACATTCATACTATTGTAAGTATCAGGAAGTAAAAGCTGTGAAATAAGTAGCTCCAAAGGAATCTTATCCACAGGTGCTTTGTTGAATTTTAGAGTATGCAACAAATTTAAACTTTTCACTTTTTCTGTAAGCATTTTTCACAATTTAGAGCTTCCTGTACATAATTTCATCCATCATAATTACAGTACTTTATTTTTTTCAGTTCTTTATATCATTTACTACTCTTTTGCAACTGAAATATTCGATATTATGTTCATTAATGGAAAATGACAGGTCAACACCAGACACCAAATTTTTTATAATTAGATTTTTCAAGGTGTGTCAGAATCTATAATGTTCTTGCTGTGTGATTCATCTTGGGATTATAATTTATTTATAAGTTACAATGTTAGTTTATGTGCAATTCCTTTACAGAGTTGCCTTTATAGTTTGATCTGATTTGTCTTGTATGTGCATAGAATAAGCTGCAAAGTGCTAGTGAGATCCATTCATGTCAACGCATGAAATGAGACTAATATGATTGCAATATTTGTGTGATATTTTTGCATTCCTTGTCTTTCCTCTAGCTTTTTGGATTATTCATCGGTGCAATTAGTTAGTCTTAACAAGGTGTAAGACTCTACTTTGATGGCTATACTGGAGAGTGCTTACAACCATCTAAACTTGTTTAGAATAATTGTTAGGAATATAACGTACAACATAAACACAAGAAATCTGTGACAGAATACATATATTACTACATCCTAAATTGTGTTGGTAGAAGTAAGATAACTTCATCAGCACAACAAAATATCACTTACTGAACCTTGTTCTCATAATCAGAACTGAAACTTTAACATAGCATTAAGAGAAACGTACCGCAGCTGCAGAATAGAATTAACTCCCTTAGGAGTTAGTTCCTGACAATTATGGAGGGCAGACAACTTTTCAGTACAGCATAAGCATATCCTACATAACTGCAGAAAATTTAAGTACTATTAAGACAAATTAAAGTACTGCATTGAAAAGAAAAGAATGTAGCCCACTCAAAATGGTCAGTCTGAGAAATTTTTTCTTGATATTTAAAGGGTATTTTACCTATATTAATAATCAATATTATTTAACATGAAAATATAGTCTTACACTAAATAAACCATCCAGTATCACTCTTGAACAGAAATAACATAACACTTGAATTTAAAAATTATATATATGTAGTAGCATATTCAAAGAGTCAAAATAAAACTTTATTCTTTGTATTCTAGATGAATGCATTAAATTTAGAATTTCTTAACAGCTGCCATATTGATACCAACTAGTTGACCGTACATAAATACTGTGGTAACCTATCATGATGATGATGTTGAATAAGATGTTTCATCAATTAATATTGAAGTTTTTTTTAGGAGTGTTTCCTATCAACTTTTGATATTCATCTTCACTTACACACAAAACAAAAATAATTAAAAAAAAAACTATAAGAATGAAACTGATTAATGGACTGCATTTTTTTTGGTGCGGATAGAGAATTAAATAAAATGACATGAAATTCAGAAATAGACACTAAATTGAATGTCAACCTGGCCTTACAAAGAAAATTTTGAAGTAATGTACACAAATATATAACTGTTTCTGTAAAAAGAAAAAAGTATATCAACACACAATACCAAGCAAAGTAATAGCAAGCAAAGCAACAAAAAGCTCTGGTATGTAGTTTATTAGGTTGACAAATGGTGGTAAAAAGTGCATTCCTCCAATAGTAGTGATACTCTGTACAGTAACATTTTATACAGCTTGAAGGAAGAAGAACAATCAGAAGCTGCAAGATTCTATAATGGAAAATGTTGAGTATAGAGTGGCCAGATAGTGAATTATGGTGTCATGCAATAGAATTGGAGTTATTATTCCATGAATTTATTAGAAATATTGGTAATCAAATACCATGAAAAGTATTATGGAAAATAGAAACAATCAGAGTTTACTTCAAGAAAATATTTGTATCAAACACAACAGTTCTGGAAAAAAATGAAGGTTTGGAACTTGCAGGAATTTGTAGACAGTATCAGTAATTTGTGTCAGTAATATCAGGGTGGACTTTTATGCATATATGAAATTTGACATTGTACGTATGCAGAGTATGACAGTTTTGTGGATGCATATTTCAGTACATGCGTATGCAAGTACTTTGTGCATGTTCACATCAGTATGTGCATAACTTTTTTTGTCAGTACACGTATTGCAACATGGATACATGAAATTTATGCTTAGCTACATTTGAATTTCTAGGTAATTTTTTTTAAAATGTAGTTTCTGGTTTAATGTACTTATTAAAACTGTGCACCAAATTTGCATGTTCCATCATATTCAAAAAATGATTTAATGTAGTTATTGCTAATAGCTAACATTCTAAAGCATTTAATTTTTTTCTTTTTTCCATGATAAGGGTGCATAGAATGAAACAATACGTATACTTCTAGTTGCAGCTAAAGTTGGCTAGGTTTGGGTATTTCTCTCAATTAGGGCTTGACGAAAGCTCTATATATTTCATATACATTTTTGATTTATTCAAGTAAAAATATTATTTTTCTAAATAACTCTTTGGATAAACAATTGCATATTGGCTGGAAGACTTTTTCCAACTTTACCTTATCTTGTCATTTGTAATCAAAGTTATATTCTATTAAAAGTTCTATCAAAAATATACTTTCATCAACAAAAAAATCAGCTGATAAAATTGGTTCGAAAGAACAAATGATACAGTGCAAGCGAAAGACTTCATACAGGAATATGATTGACTTGAACAAGATGAAGAAAAAATGCAGAATGCTGAAAAATCAAACCATTTTAGAAGTTATTTCAGATGCAAAAGGACATAAATCCCCTTGTATAATTGAAATGATTTTTTTTATTACCATAAAGAGAAAAATAATTAGATGTCTGTTAAAATGAATTTCTGGCAAAAATTTTTTTGCCAAGTATTTCTTCCTTGTAATAATTTTTATGTTAGAAACAACATGCTACAAATAAAGTTTGCCTTGGAGAAGGCAATTGAATTTTAATAGTTTTGCATTAATTGCATCATTAATATTCATGTATTTTGATATAAATTTATTTGAATTCCCTGAATAAAACCAGTGCCTTTTAGTACAATACTTTAATCTTTTTCTTTTAATATTATGGTGTTACCGGATTCGGTTATTTCATGCCTCTGTAATCTGTACCGCATAGTTCAAAATAAAAAGAATACCCAGAAAGTCATTACTAACAGTGTTAGCTTTCAAGAAGCAAGATTTTTTGCCATTTTTTACTATTTGTTTCATTTATTAGATCAAAAAAATTATATTTTACTTGACATCTACAATTTAATATATTAACAATATCACGAAAGGTTAATATTTATGGAACTTGCAACAACAAATAAAAGAAAAATGTACTTATTGTCCAAGGACAACATCAGATTTTAACATAATATCATACAATAAATTATTTTGTATTCAATGAATTCCTTTTTAACAAATTTTCACTTAAAATGAAAAACTTGTCATGTTGCTCCTAGTGCAGCCAAATTTTTCGAATATAAAAAATTAATTTAGTGGTTTCGATTGATTGTTTGTATCCAAAGATTTCTGTTTTTTCATATCAGTGCATGCTTTAAATAGACAAAAGAGAAGTAATAGAATTCTTTTTCTAAAAAACGATATATATTATGGTTTGGAAACAAAAAATCAAGGTTGCTCTTTCGCTCCTTGAATATTTGGTATTCTACTATACTGCAACATGTATGCACTTGAATTTCTGCTTTCTGAGTGGCCAAAAATTCCCCCCAAAAAATGACCTACCACCCCCCTCTTTCCAAATGCGTCAGATGTAACCGTCCTATATGATACTTTAGAAACTCTTGAATCGTCTAGTTTAAACCAATCTCCAGTAGATTTTTGTTTGATATATGTATAATAATGACCAAAATTTGCGCTTCCTACATGCATTAACACTCCACTAACAGAAAAAAAAACAATTATAAAAAGTAAAAATTCAGCAGATTGATGCAAATGATATGTATCAACCAAAAAAATTCAATACATGTTCAAAGATTTTACCAACCTTAGAGAATAGTTCGATGAATTTTCATCGTCCAGTAAGCTTTTCATCCCATCTTTTCCAAACCACTTTGAAAGGTTTAAAAGAGGCGGAAAAGTGAACCGATCATTTAATTTATTCAGACTTCCAGTCTCGTAATCGTACTGAAACCTCTTGAGATGAAACTGTAATGGTACGGAAAAAAATATAAAATGAGTATGCTCGTATTGATTTTCTACGTCCCGCAGTAACTTTCACTAAAAGATACTTTTTAAAAAAATAGATATTATTCTAACCATTCATTTTGTACAAAATTTAGCTTCAGAATTTCATAAATAACAAACTATTTGGGTGGTTCTAGCACATTTGTTTTGGCCAAAGTTTGCTGTAAAATAAATATAGCTCAGGGCACCTGAAGTACTTGAGGTAAATGTATCAGCCGGATGCCTTTAGTCGCTTCTTGAAGCCCGAAATCCCCCGCTTTCCATCGATTATCTCCACTTAAAATCTCTGGTTCCACAAATTTATCTAATGAATTTTCCAAGCTTGAAAAGCCAAAAATGTCGAGCGAAAGGTCATAAAAATCTTCTTTCCAAGATTTTCCGTATGGAACACTTGTGCACTAACAGAGATATGAATACATGCATACATATATAAAAATTTTAGGAACAGATTTCCAAATAATCCTCCTTCCATATAAAAACATTAAATTTTTATGGAATTTTAATCGTTTTTGGCGCTAGACTTAGAGTAAGAAACAGCATAAAAATGCATAGAAAATTGCAGTATTAAAAAATGACTGACAATGCTTCTATACTTCAAGATTTTTTCACATAATTCATGAGATGATAGATTATTAAGCTACTTCTATTCATTTTACAATTCAACTTTGGCTTTATATTATTCCTTAGTACCGTATCCTCATCACGCAATACATCCATATCATTTCGAGCTTATTTAGGTACTCATCATCTAAATTTATACATTTATATATATATATATATATATGAATATGACTTTTTCTGCAGATTTTCCATGGTTATGACCGAAACTAATTTTAAAAAATTGCGTAGTTGATGTTGCACAGCAAGATTTGCTCTGAGTTTTAAAATAACTGCAGAGAAAAAATTACACTGTTTAACGAGTTACATTTTTTTGTTACTTTCAAAAGGGAATGGGAGTAAAATTGTCAATTTAAGTAATTTTGGGTAAAACTTGTAGGGTGATCCTGAGTATATGAAGTAGAGCACCCGAATAAGTCCCAAATAGGTTATGTAATGTATACGTAAGAGATAGAAGTAGCCATGTATTATATAATTGTATACTAGTTTATATCGATACTGACTAGTTGACGATACATACAAATTATAGAATCCTGTGTTGAATTACAGCCATAGAAATTGTTCTGGAGCAACAATAAGTTGAAGTTGAATTTTAAATTTTTCAGTTAATATTACACACTTTCTCTTCTCTCTGCTTTCTATCTCTGAGATGCGCCATAAACTTTAAATAACAAGGATCTGTCAATCAGTATGATACTATTTTTAAATAATCACTTCAATGAAAGATTATAATTATTCCTATCACTAAGCGAAAAAGATAAATTTTGACCTTTTCACCGTTGATATTGATATTTACAACGATGCAAATGCATTCATTTTGAACATTTAAATCTTTCATATTATAGGAGAACTCCTCAAAAAAAATAAATTGCCTCAAATATACATATTTTTTTCATTGTAGACTTTGACCCAATCACTAGCAAAGGCATATCTAAGATACATATAGAAGAGATGATGTTAATTAGATCAGTGCAAGTTTAAATCTTAGTAATATTAGAGTTTCTTTCGAATTACTATCATTGACCAATAATAAAATATTCAAATCATGTTGATTGGTTAAAACTTGATAACTGTAATTAATTTTGTTGATTTTATAGTATTCATCTTAGATTCTCCCTCCTTATTGGTTAGGCTAAAGTCTTCTGCAATATACATTACTTTCAGGAGGTTGGTTTCTCATATTCACTTACATTGATATAATTTTCAATTATTCCCTTGAAATTGAAATCTACGCCTTCGCCAATTTTTTCATCTCCTTCTTCCAATAAGCTCATAAACATGAACCGGCCAAATTCTTGGGCATCTTGCTGCACACTATAGAAAAAATTTAAATTTAACATGCAGTGAATTTGATTGGCAAACACGATTCTTATGAGCCCTTGCTATTTGCTACTAGTTTCAGCTTATACGATGAAAATCTATTTTGAAGAAGTTTTGTAGCGCCTATGCAGTACTTGATGGCTAATATCGGTACATTAAACCAACCAAATTTTACATAAATTTCTTATTCAAAATTTTTTCTTTTATTGAAAACTATATGTATGATCAAATTCGATGGTTTAAGCCTTATAAATTTTCCACAGACTTTTGTATTATTACAGTTATAGAATTATTTGTTTATGAAAAAATTCAAACATATTTTTTTTATATAGAGCAGCTATCCAATAGAACCGTATACAGTTAAACCTGCCAATTTGCGTACAACGAGTGGATGCATTTCCTTTGCATTCAGCAGAATTTATATTTTGTAAAACGTTTCTTGCAATTTTCAAATATTGACTTCACAAAATTTTCATTGAAACTTGTAGAATTACATTGGTGCACAGATCATTTGAGTTGAATTAATTATTAGATGTATCTGTTTGAATTACAGCAAGTTGAAACAGATCTGAAAAATTGTAGGTTGCCACTATCTCTTATACTTGACTCATTTAATTTGGGGGGAGGGGCATATAAAATCAATCCACTCGCAGCTTTGAAATAGTCCTGATTAGCATGGAAAAAAGTGTCGATATTGATATAGTACATAATTCACGGTCTTAAACTTGAATTGCAAACGATTGTTCAAAAACACCGATAAAGATAACTTAATGATATCACTGAACTATCCAAACATATTGGAAATATGTGATTATGGGAACCTATGACTGCTGAAGATTTCTGTAACACGAAAGAAGAAGAATAAATGCGTGTCATATTTTACATGAGTCACACTTATATACGCAGTTACTGAGATTGTTCATACTGATTCTCTATCGGATGCAGAGGTAAGTCCCTTGGAACATTTATCAGCATATTAGAAATGTACGATAACTTTGAGGAATTCGCTACAAGTGGTATTTTCAAAGACATCAGAAAAATGAATTTTGATAATAATGACAAATAAAATATCTTTTAGTAATTTATAATAATATAACAACACAGCTTTAATCGATTAATTATATTTGTTTGATTTAGATTAGTCGAATTTACTCGTCAGTTCGTTTTCAAACTGCACGATCTCATTTTTATTCTACAATGTGCAATATAGCAGGGATGTGAATTTTTCTATATAAAAAACACCGGTAGATCTGAATTTTTGTATTTTAGACAGAGTGTGTGACTTGACAAGTACTACTATATAGAGTATTATTACTATTATACATATGCGTACATCAGAATATTACAATATATATATATTAATATGAAAAAATTATACTAATACTTCCATATGAACTGTAGAATACTATATATATGATACTATAAATACTATACATATGTATTGTATATAGTAATAATATTACAAGTACTATGCATACTAAAATAGTAATATAATATAGTACAATTTAATAGTGACATACCTAGTATTAATACCCATTGTGCTCGTCAAGCAAATAGTGCTAGCTGCTTCCAACCCTTGGGTTAATTCCTTAAACACTTTTTTCAGTGCTTTCGAAGTCCCTTTACAACTAAAGCTATTCAAAATGCATGTACGGAAATTGGGGACATTGTAAACCATTTGGATCAGCGAATTCAAATAGCATGTATTTCCTAAAAATTGCAATTTTAACAATTATATCAAATTATTTTTTTCAGCAATTTTTATATCTCCCAGGATTTTAACTTGTTGAAGTATGAATAAATAATTATATGTAACAGTTTTAAAAATAAAATTATTATCAACTCTAAAAAATGTAAAAAGTCAGTATACATAGACTAATTGGGCTCAATATCGCTAGATGCATTCTTGTAAAAATAATAATAACTATTGTTACTATGAAATATTAAATGAACACCAAGCTAAAATTTTAGTCTTTATTTGTATATATGTTTATAGAAAAATTACCTTGATTGACCAAACCAACAGGTTCGATGTCAGCGTGCAAATCATACGCATGATGTTCCCGTGCTAAAAAATCTCCAAATTTAACATTTAAGTACACGCAGTCGTCGCAATCAAGGCAGCCAAGCATAGTATCAGTAAAGTATTCTTCAGCAACAAAATCTTCAATTCCGTGACAAGATATCCTTTCAAAATCACAGCTATCACACTGAAACTAGAGCACGGTAAAAAGTTAATATTAGATAATACTTAATTTGCGGAAAAACTACGCAACCAGGAAAAAATTGATAAAAATGCAATGATCTGTAAAATATTACATTTTTCATAAGGTTCTAAAGGCTGAATGATGTACTAAAACATTTTATGAAATACTATTAAAAAATTCTGGAGTGCCAGTGGTTTTTTGAGTTTCGACAAGAAAAAAAATGGCGCGTAAAGCTAATATTTATATAACCCATCCGAAACTAAAGTTAATGTAGGAGAAACTTGCATTTGAAAAAAACTAGATCATAAAGAAGTGTCAAATAAAAAAGCTTTCATATCATCCATCATTTTCGAGTCTATAATAAAGAATGGCCAAACCTTTTCTAAAATACTAGTTCGAGATGCGTCGTATAGAGAAACATCAAAGTTGACTGGAGACTCTACAGTGATCTCAGAATCTAAATATTGCAAATAAAATGAAGAAAGTCCGCTGTCGTTTCCTGAAGAACGGCCTCGAGGATAAAGAAGTGCCCTCCATTTTCCCTCTTCACATACCTATTACGTAATAAATCTGATGAGTATCAAATAAAATGTAGTAGATAAACATTATACTAATCAAATACTATCGATGTACTACTAACTGTCTACCAGAGCTTCCCCAGGTTTGATATGTCGAGGAACAAAGAATTTGGCCTCGAAAATTTTATCATGACTGACACTAGAGAGCACCAAAAACACCAAAAAGATAATCGTGCCTTGTAGAATTTCAATCATAGGTACTAATGCATAAATTATTGAGGAAATATATATCAAACTGAATTGGAGGATTGGATTTACAAATCAGTTTACTTGCGTGGTTTCTATTGGTCGAATAGAGAAAAGATATACCAATCATTCTCGCAGTCGTTATAATTGTACAATATTTTAGATTAACCTACTGGTATCAGATAATTTTTCAGAAATTTTACGTCTAATTTAAAAATAGATCAGATCAGGTCCATATGAGCAGTCCCAATTGCTCGGGTTTGGTAATGCATGACTTAGATAGGGCTCTGGCCAATACCTTTATAAAATTTTCATAATATTTAGCTTATTTCATCGCATTATTCCTGCGACCTAAATATAAAACTTGCTATTCGAGAAATACATATGAGAGATAAGAAAGATTGAGAGTTAGGTTGGTCTTCTGGTAAAGATTCACCTGAGGAATATGTCACCCATGCTTTAGGGCACAGCATGGTGGTTTAGCGAATACCACTACCCACAGCAGTCCTCGGCCAAATGAGGTAAAATTGATTGCACAGAAGGAAGAATAAAAATTCAATACAAAAGGATAACGGAATGCAGAATCTGCTCACTGCTGTTCGATTACCATGTGCAAAAATACTGTTCAAGAATAAATTAAATTTTAAATAGCAGGTATTCACTGCATCAATATTAAGAGAAAGTATGGAATCAATGGTAACGAGGTAAACACATTGAAAGATATTCTGCCACTTAAAAAAAACGAATAAAGAGAAAAGTAAATGCAATAAGATTCAGCATTCATTACATAACTGGTATCATAATTTTTTTGATATTTTACTGTACCTCAGCACATAGTGCTTATCTTTGGTTTCCATCATTTTCACTATGGGAGGCAAGATATTATTAGAAAAGAACAAAAGAAGATTGACTGATCTTGTCTCTAACTTCATGATAAAACATACAATTAGATACTGTAGCAAATAGTATAAGACACAACAAAATACACATAAATAATTATATGCTATTAGCCATTACACTAGGAACTCAAAAAGGTAACTTGCATAATTGAAGGAGAGATTTTTGATCACTTGGAACGGTAAAAATAGCCAACAACTAATTAGAGTCAATTACCAACATGCAACTTTACAATGAAAAATAAATATAAGCCACCGTTGGCCATCATTAAATGCAGCAATCCTATCAAAAACCAAATGATAATAAAGTAGTGAGCTAGGAATAAGCATAGAGCAAGCAAATATAAGTGGGAAGAAAAATATAATCAAACAAACTAAGAGGTGATAAAAAAGAAAGAAAATTATGCTTTTGGGAAAAGAATATGAGAAAATCAAAAGTGAGGGTAAAAACTCTGAAATTACAGTATTTGAAGTATTATTACATAATTGTACCCTTACTAATGTTAAGAAAAAAAGGAAAGCAAAGGTAAAAGATATACAGCATGCTGTGATTATAATCACAGTGCAAGGCGACACAAAATGAAAGATGAGATAGGAAAACAATGGTATATTAATGACTGTAGACACTTATTTAGCACATGCTATGGGAGCATGCCACTTAGGGAAGCATACTTCTTCTGGGAGAAGTAGAGAAAAAGTGTAGAGTGAATTCGAAATCATCAGAACAGAGTTTGGGAATATGCGATTACAAAATTGCAATTGCGCAACCTCTTCAAATTTTCCATAAGGACCAGAAGAATCACAAAGATGAACTGTCAAGTTGGAACCGGATAGAAGTAAAGAAAAGTTACAGATGGATATGGATCACAGGAACGGGTCACGGGTCACATCTGGAATAGGAATTGGAGCAGTAATAGAGAAATCTTGACAACTAATTTACGCTAAATTTAGTTCAGTAGCAAAAATTCATCACAGATTGCATGAAAGTAATTCAAAACTATTGGTTTGATAAAATTACAGCAACTATGTGTAAGGAAAAACATTCGATTGTGCAAACTTAAATTGCAGTTAAACTTGATAGAATTGAAATGGAAATGTAGACATATAATTTGAACAAGTGACAGAATGGAAATTACTTTAGCAAGTTTTTGTACTTTAGAAACATTATTTCATATCTTCAGTTAGAATAAATTGCTGAATCAGAAGAGGTTAACTTTATTTGGGATAAGTTAGATGTTATGTCCTCAACTTTAAAAATTAAGAATCCAAAAGTCTTGATAAAATGTTTTGAATAGGAGAGACAGGATATCAACTTGATTACTAACGTAAATTTTTGAGTCTAATATTAACCACTAAAGAAGCCATAATCTCTTGGCTTGCAAGGAACAATGTTAAATTCAACATGTCAAAAGCATTAAACTTCATTTCATGCATGCATTATGAAAAACAATTACTCCAGTAATAAAAAGGTTTTATATTTCTCATCAGCTTAATAGGCTACTTATAAGATAAAAATTTAATAATGGCAAATAATCTATTTTTAAATCAGGAAGGTTTTTGGAGGCCTAGCAACATGTTAAAAAGTGGTAAAGTGGTTCCAATTGAATTTTGGTAAATACAAAGTGCTGCTTTTGCTTGCTTCATTGCATGGATATTATTCACAGTTGATATTTAAACACTTTTACTTTTTTGTACATTAATGCACATAGAAGGGAGCAATGGATCATGTATGTATCATGCTCTGTTAATGCAATGGAACAGCCAGATGTTTACTGCCAATAAAATGCAATCATTTCTTACATGTAGTCTCCAGTAACAAGTCCACTGACAAAAATGTTTCCATAAATTGTATCAGCTAATACTCCGGTTGCAGTAATATCGAAATTATACTCATCCAGTACTTTCTCCAGAGATAGTGTGAAGTTGAAACTATTTGTGACATTAAAAATCTCTCTAATAGCAGTAGCATCACTTTGAGACTGATTCAGTACCTTTTCCACAACAGTAATGATAACGTAGAGACTCCGTATTCATGTATCCAGTAACAATATTGTTGCAGTGAAGAATATCCAGTAATTTTGAGGTTACTGTCACTGCTTTGCGTTATTCAGGTGAAGATAATTTAGCATGCCAGCATCTGTTCAGCGATGTTAGATCATTTCACAATTTTGAAACTTTCAAAATGTTCTGAGTTACAACAAAAGGATAATTATTAAAATTCAGTCCATTTCGAGTTCAAAAAATGACATCGCTAAACTTATAATGCTGGCTCACTGATATTAGTTTTGAGTAGCTTCAGGTTTGGACTCTTTGTAGTGCAAGAGTTTTTTTCATTGACATTATTTCGTCATCTTTCAAACATCAAGTTACATGTAAGTTTATAGGTACCACTTATTAGTGACTCCACAGTAAGTAACCATATTAGATATTTTGCTTGAAGGTTGACACGATTTACCGACTGGCAAAATTTCCGAGTGACATACGTACCATGATTGCGATCGGATCACAGGATAAATAGGAGTAACCATAGATCATATATCGAAATATTTTGAAAATAATTCCACAGGTTCGCTCCTTTCTGACATAAGATTGATTATGAGCATTTTTCATTTTTATTGAAAACAGATATTTCCGACTCGATTAAGGATTTATAACCGAAAATATTATACTGTTCGGTTAATTGATTTATTGAGCACGTGAAATAATTCCCACGGGTTCTTATACGAAAAATAATATACAAAGGTCCACTGACACATAGAAGCTCGCTAGCCTTGAAGGCATGCAATCTCGGGGGATTAATCTGAAGAAACGGCGCTGCTTTTGTGCTTTGATTTTATTGAGGGTGGAATATGCCAGGTCAAGCGATGTGTAAGAAACAGAATCTGAGTTTAGAAGGGTTACAGGAATCTCGCGACATCTCCGACGTCTTGGAATATCTCTATCTAGGTGGTTCAAGTAGCGTGCTTGACTGCAAAGACTTGGCGGAAAAGCGAGTGACGGTCAGTAATAGTCAGTTCAATTAAAAGATTGCTACTTTATATGTAACTTCCTACCGTCGTTTTTATATTTTCATGTTTGACTTCTGCGACCTACAAATGTGCTGATTTTGTTAAATTTGTTTATTTTTCAAGTGTGTGAAACGATGTATAAGTTTGATATCCATTTGTTTCCACAATTCGGAAGTATTAGACGTTTCTTAACTTTTCAGCAACTTAGATTTCCGATTTCTTTTAATTTTCACGTTGGATTTTCATATCATTACTTCAGCTACTGTACTTGTTGGGCATCAAAATACATTTTACGATTACGGGAGACTATGTATAATTCTTTTCCATTCTTTAAGTTGCAGTTATCAAACACTTCACAGTGATTTGCACTATTTCAAGTCCAACCTCACAAGTATTCTTTTCCTATTCAGCATATAATAAATTGTACGAAAGGAGCTCCCCACGATCCGACCCGTCAGCCAGAATATAATTTTGTTCACTTAAGATTACAAGTAGATGACGAGCCAGATGCTGACATTACATCATCTTTTGAACCGTCTTTTTCTATGATAAGAGCTGCACGAAACGGTGGTGGTGCTGCTCTCGTTCACTGTAAGAAAGGCATGAGTAGATCTGCAACAATTGTTATGGGATATTGCATGGCCTACGAAAAAATGCGCGCCGTCGATGCATTAAGATACCTCCAATGTAAGAGGCCATTAGTGAGTCCAAATATTGGCTTCATGTCTCAGCTTTTAGTGCTTGAGAAGTCACTATATGGCATGAATACAATTGATTTGGAAAAGGTATGCTGCCTTTTTTTCCCTGTGTAAAACAAATATTGTAAACTTTAGATACAACGAATTTCACTTTTAACGGATAAACAAAAAAGTCTTGAAACCTACATACCATATAACAGCTATGTGTTCGGGAAAAATGATTTAGTAAGCTTAAAATTTATTTTTCACAAATTTAATGGATAAATTTTAATGGATAAATTTTATTGCTGAAGTTTGTGGCAAACAAGGCAGTTATAAGATAATGCTAGAAAATTAAAGTTTTTAATTTGATTTTTTTCGTAAGGAAAAGAGGCTGATATTATTCCTCAAAAATTTTATTTATGAGCTATTGCTTGGTTGAGTAAACATTAAGGCGAAAGTCTTCCTCTGAAAATATGCCCTACGGTTTATTTTCGAAAAATTACAAAATATGCCTTTCTGATAATTTTCTCATTTTTTGCGAATACAAGCCCCAGGTCATATATTCATGGTCAGGGCAAAAATTTGTGTTTCAATTATTTTTGGATGCTATCTATCTTAACCAGAATATTTGTGAAAAATTTATCATTTTTCAGAATTGTTCGTCTGAATAAAAGCTTTACTGATGTTGGTATTCATTTAGACCTTAGGGCTTATATTTGGGGGAGGAAGGTAGTATCCATATTGAAAATAAAAACATTTGAAAATCTTTTATTTGTATTAGCAGCTGCACATGTACTGTCTGCAACATTGCGTAGGCATAATGCGCATGAAATACGGTGAAATCTCTTACACCAGCAAACCTCATTAGGCTGTACAGTTGACAGGGCAACAACTTTTCTTTAAAATTGTTTTCGTTCTAGTTTATCTGGACACTCGTTAACTTAAATATTTGAGCATTTGACGATGAAATATCCAACTTGAAACATTTCACTATACATTTATACCTCAAGTTGAAGTACTGTCTCGTTGGAAATTTATGGTAAGCTAGCAAAATCATGTGATAAGCCATTTCAAAGTATTGTAAGTTACTTCAGATCTGACGAGTTTGTCGAGACCACCAAATTAATTCATTATGTCCGATACCTAAGTTTAATTTAAAAAACAGGATTTTTTTGCAGTAAATAATGAAAATTCTCTGAAATCGAATTCAGATCATCCGAAATTTTCTGTATCTACGTTATTGGCTTATAGTTTGTCGAAATACCATGAATGTTTGACTAAATTTACAGTTGATGATTTTTATTATATTTCTATTTTGTTGGTTTCAATTTAATTTTATCTCTCATGTTCAAGATCAATTTTTGTATTTCGTTCAGTATAAGAAGGATAGATTTGCTGCAGCTGATTCGCTAAAAATTTGTGGAACTTTTCCTCTAATTAACATTATTTTATCCCCGAGATCCCCCACATTTCTCTATAATCGTCAAAAGTCGAATTCGGACAAGAGCGAAACTGAAATCGGCTGGTTAGAACCAAGCCGACGGCGTACGCATAAACAAAATATTCCACATATATTAAGTCTCTCATTAGATGACCATCCAAGCGACACGCATACTGACGAACATTCAGAATCGAAACAAAGCACTTTCAAGAAAGGGTTAAGGAGATTAAGGTCTCTGCCGGGATTAAAATGGGCTCAGGCAAAAATGCCGAAGAATAGCCGCATGAGAGCTGGAAATAGAACACAAACTCTTTCACCATCCGAACATACGTCCCCATCCTAAAACCGTTAGAAATCAGCAGTATTTTATACGTTTTGCGTACATTTGAGAAAAATGATTATATGAGTTCGGACTCGGATTGATTGATTGGTTCGTTATGTGATATTTATGACTTTTGTGGAGAAGGTGTGTTGCGGCGCGTCGGGAGATTTAGGTTGATATGGAGTGTATTCTCAAAATATTGAACTAATGATTGAAAAAAAATGGTATTTATAGTGTTCAAAAGCAAGTAGCATCATTGAGAAGCGGTGATATGTATAACTTAAATATTTTTTGTCATCTAATGTTATTTTCTTCTTTTTCTCTTTGTCAAACCTTTTCTGTTGTTTTGATGATAAGAAATATAATGTGTCAGTAGTTATTTGATCGACTCAGCAACTGAAAAAGTGATTGTGAGATAGTTTTACAAGTTCCTTTTCGCGGATTGTTAAAGAAAAGTTTTGACACTTTCGTCACATCACCTACATAATTTGATTCGTTCTATGAACTATACCAGTTCATAGGATTCGTAATGTAATGCCTCTAAGATTTCAAAAAATAGACATAATTATGTGGAATTTTTCCATAGCTCAATTGAGCCCAGATAAGTCAGTGCAATATATCCATAAGATGAAAAGTAGATGAGAATCAAATAAATTTCTATTAAACACAAATGAGCATTAGGAAATCCAAGTATTTCATCGAGCTCCACTGAAATTATTTCAACTACTACAAACATCCCCTAAAAATTGTAAACTGAACTGCTCTTAAACGTGTCAATTATACAAATTTCTTGCACATTATGTAACTTTGGCAACATTTAGACATCACGAAATGTTCATATTTGCTTTGATAAAAGTGATATATTATAATATGCTTGTGGTTCAGATATTGATTAGCTTCTATCTCTTTCAATAGCTAACCTCTAGTAGATTCTTATTGAAAAATATGAATAAAGTCACTGTGTAAGTTAAATATGTATCTGACTGGATTTGAACTCTTTTGCATATCATTACAATCATTCATTAAAATACTCGTTGAGCAAATATGTGAAATATTAAAAATGTATAGTTGGCACATCGCTCTTTTTTGGTCTTACGAAGAGAATTTTAATAATCATGGTAAAATGTTTACATTCTGTCAGGACTTGATCTGTTTCAGTATGTGATTTGTTATGGAGTCATGATTTGTTATTTGCTCTGCTTATGTACAATTCTCAAGAGGAGTCATAGCTATTCTATTGATTTAATTCTTCTTGTATGTTCTTTTAAGCTATATTGTGTTGCCGAGAATGAATCTCGGCAACACATGAAATAGAAACTAATATACTGCATTTACATGTGTTGTTTCATGTTTGCCTATGCTTCCTGATTTGCATATGGAGTACATTTATTGATTCCCAACACATCTTACATATTGTAACTTTGTTTAGCTCAATGAACAGGTAAAAATGATGTTGTACAATTGTTCATTCCAATGCATGCATACTTTGATTTTAAAGAGGCAATTTTAACACAACCTTAATTAATTTATAAATGATCAACTTAAGTCCATGTACAGTGATCATTGAAGATAATGATTTAAGGTGCTCAACTGGAGTCAAATGTAAAAAGTAAAACAAATCGATTTCAATACAACGAGATAACAGTTTCAAAGAGACCTGTATGGAGCTAAAACTGGGGCACCAGTATCAGATTTTTTATGCATCGATTTGATAACAATTTCTTGACAAAAATTTAAGGATGAATTCATAATCAAGCTGATACGATATTTTCTGGATGGTTAAATTTTTTCAAGAGGTATATTTTTTTGTGTTTTTGCACAAAAATGTTACTAGCACATGAATATTTCTGCACTGCTGGAGAACAAGGATATGCTGTAAATGCTCATTATCAATATAAAATTTAAGCGTCTGATAAATCACCAGCAAACTCTAGGTTACTGTAATCTTTGCAAATACCATATCTAATCGATGACATAGAAACGTCATCAACATCATGGAATCCATTCTATGTTCATATTGTATTCTTTCTATTTGATTTTTATCAATTTTCTGAAAAGATCACAAGAATTTGACAAATTAGTGGATATAAACTTTAACTTATATCAAACTGTGGATGCATTAATACAAGTAATTTTATCTGTCTATTCTAACCATTTGCAACAGATCAGAGCACCTTTCCACAACTTAATCAGTATCTTTTTGTTAGAAAACTGTTCAGCATTTCTATTTGAACCTAATAAACCCATTTATAACTGGATTAAAGGTTTCAAATAAATCGTAAACAATAAACTTCGCATATAACAGATTTGTCAGAACTATTTAATGTATTCGAACATCTGTAACTGAAGTCGACCCAATTACTTTTCATTCTTTCGTTACCAGCAAAAACTCGTTAAAAGCAACTTTTTTAAATCTAAATTTTACATACATCTATTTTAAAACTAAAGTTTTGATCAGTTTACCGATAAAAAATTTGTAGTATTTATAAAATACATTGAGAAGAATGAAATTTCTCTATCCACATCGAATAATTACTTAAAGCACATCCTATGATCACGCCAATAGAACGAAATTTCACATGCCAGAATATATGATACATACAAATCGTTCCGATATGTCAGCAAAAGACTGCTAGTGTCCAGAAATAAGTAAATCAACCGCACATGGGTACTTTTTGGACATAGGGGGTAGTCGTACAGGGGATTTTAGCATTCTTATCGCCCCCTCGCGTTCAATACAATCTTGATTGTCGAAGAACAAATCGAGGTCATTCTCTAAACTGCTAGGTCCACTACCATCCTTGCTGCTAGCTGATGTCTCTGAATCTAAGAGTCCCTCTTCAAAAATTCTCATTGAAGAATTCTTTGATTTCGGTAGCTCACTATTTATAGCCTGCATAACAAAAATTAAACTGCGTTCTAAAATCTCAGCTAGCCAAAGAAAAAGTCTAGTCGATAATACCAATCGAAATACAGAAAAATTCAGATATAATGAATTTGCTTTAGAAGAGTTTTCATTTATAACGAATAAACTAAATCATGTTGTGTCAAATCCGGCTTCATATCATCCTAAATAACAAATTTCGGATTGAACGAATGATTTAATAGGTGATTCCAACAGATTCATTACATTCAAAATTTACTTCATACAATCTGATCTACGGATATTTAAAACTTTTATATTTCCAACCATAAGAACTTTGAATCATTTTTGGCAAATCAAAATTGCAATAAACTGCAGTATGCCCATAAATGTTAGACACATTATTAAAGTTATAATTATATAAATGCGCTTGTATGACAAGTCCAACAAAAATAGCTAGCCGAAGCTGGTATATGAATTGTGGAATATGAAAAATTCAAGAAAAAGGCAAATAAATGTGTTCAAAATAGCTGAGTGCAAAAAGACTTCGTACTATTATCTTAAACTGAACATAACCAATGTTGTATTTGAATCGTACAATCCGGAGTTTAAATTATATTTTGAGCCGAGTTTGCCTTACCATGTGATGACTTTTCAACAATTCGATATCACAAGAGAAACGTGGAATGAAAGGTTCAGAATAATAACAGGAATTCCCCTCACTGTAACAGTAACTTACCATTTTTATATAGTATTATTGAAAGGTAACATCTTGCAAGAAAATATCAACTTTAATGAAAGGACAAATTTGAAACAAAAATATTAGTCGAACACCAATTCCTCAAATACAATGCTATAGTTTAACTTCAAATTGAATATCTCACAGAAATTCTTTTGTAACATTTGAAAATATGCAATTTGCCTTGCTTTTTGCACCTACATGTACTCACTCTTACCAAGCATTATTGCGGCAGAGGGAATTTATAAACAATATTGGATAGTAAGGAAGTACAAAATTGACACTTTATGAAATTTCTTAGATCTTGATAATGCACACCGCAAACAGCGGATATGTTAATAGAGTCTTAAATTAGAACAAATAAATAAAAAAGCCACATGGCATCCAAATCAGCTTCAGATTTTTGGGTATGTACACAAATCGATTCGGGGGGCCTGACAGTATTATAAAACAATGGGGGAACAAACTGCTGTTTTGCTCCTTATGTGCATAGTGTGAACCCTTCCAAAATCTAAATTTCTTGCAACTCAATCCGAAATACTCTTTCTCGTCTATAAGAGCTTTAAGCTAGTTAAAGAAAAACTATATTTGCATAGTTTGAACAAATAAAATACGAACGCAATGCAGAGATACGTTTTCTACTT
Source organism: Vaucheria bursata (assembly GCA_032358265.1). NCBI lineage: Eukaryota > Xanthophyceae > Vaucheriales > Vaucheriaceae > Vaucheria > Vaucheria bursata. The sequence goes on from JAULBW010009163.1 coordinate 72,214, forward strand.
ACCTTTTGCTCTCTGTGCTTGATATAATCTTGCAAGAGATTTTCATCATATTCGCTGGTATCGCACACAAACCAAACACCATTTTCATTTTTCTGAGGAATGAAAAAATAATTCAGATTTCCGCATTATGATATACATATATGTTTAATAAAAAACTTCATAGGTGATGAATTCACTTCAAACAAATTTCATTTATAGCGAAAAAATAAAAAAAGTCAGAGAGCACAAAGTTCAGCTTCAGATTATCAGATTTCAGAATAAAGCGAATTAATTTGGCGGTTGTATCCAACGTTTACTGCATATACAATGAAATGAAAAATTTGAATAGCCCATTATTTCGACCAAACTCGATGGTAAAAATGCAGCCAACAGTTTATGTGATACAGTCATTTCAATCTTTTAGTATACAATCGATAAATGGAATATCAACTGTATTTCTATTACACATTGTAAATGAGCTTATTTTTATATCTAAGTATTGAAACGAAATGGAATGTTTAAAGGGTATGTATTCTAATATTATTAAATTGTTATATACCTACATACCTTATATAATCCCATTCTCCCATGAGGCATCATGTACCAACCAATGTCATTAACATGATTAACACCATGTAAAGGTTGTAACGGCACATTATTCAAATTCCTAATCATCTGCAGAAATCATATCATAGAGGTAACATTATTTGTTAACGTATATGCATATATTTATCAAATGCTTCCAGTATACTGGGGAGCAAGAAATTTGAAAAATGTATCGAATCGCGAACTTTGCTTTTCAAAAACTCTTGGATAATGCAAGTAACATGAAGTATGTTACTCATTAAAAAATATTTAATAGCTGCTGAAGTCAATAGTTTGTCTGCAGTCAATATGTACATACGGTATGCAACAAAACTTTACTAAAACGGGAAACATACGAAATGAAGTTCATACACATCTTTTGTAAATTCCCTATAGTAACTATTGATTGAAACAATTATTTATCTCTTCAGATGTACCAGAAATTTTAGAATGAAACAATACTGTCTGCATATGCCTTTAAAATGTTTATATTCATTATTCCATATAAACTATCACCTTAAAAATATAACCTAACGTTTGCTTAATTTCACTCGTCGAATGAAAATAGAACAAGTGCAATATGCCATTTTTATTGGCTTACAGTATTGGAATATTTTTATTAGTCTTCTATGCCTTCTATATTCATTTATGACAGTATTTATATTGTAATGGAAAAATAGCAGAGAGAACTTGATTCTATCCTAACCACTGCATAGAAAGATGTCAAAAGTAAGTGAGAGTAATGCTAAAGTCTGAATTTTGAAATCTACAGAGGTAAGACATTGAAGCAGTTGTTTCAACCGGTCAGTATCTGGCAAGTCATGATTCTATTTAGATGGGGAAAGTCTTCTGCCTTTTTTCTCTACTGAAAAATATTTTGGCTAATTAAAATACGCTTTATGTAAAAACATTTTAAAAACAAATAAAGCTATGCGGGGGGGATAAGTAATTTTTTCATATCCTCTTTACGTTCAAATGATTACTTACAAACAGCATAACAAAAGTGATTGGTCAAGTAATCAATATCTAACACCATTTATTCTCCATTTCAAAAAAATTCTTATTTTAGAATTTAAAAACTGGGGAAGATTATGCCGAGCCAAAAAAGTACGGAAAATGATCAAGTTTCGGGGATAAATCTTACTGTTCATCAACGTATATAGATTATGAAGAGTTCAAATTACCTGTAATATACGAATAGTTTCAATTATTGCTCTACTCCATGCATCAGCTTCTGTCAAATTTGGCGCTTCAACATCAATAACATTGCGTTCTTGAATTTCTAATTTTAGTCTGCAACTTCCTCTCTCTACGTTGCTGTGAAAAAGATTATTCAGAAGCAGTCAATCAAAATTGACTATTTAAACTGTAGGCTGTGATTGGACAAATTTTTTAGAACAATCGACATTTGATTGCTTGAGCATGTATGAGCACCAATAATTGCTTGCTTTAAAAGTTAAGCAGACTTCAAAGCATCAGTTTGAATTCATTGAAATAAGAAATTTTATATTCTGTGAAATCAGAAATTTTATATTCTGTGAAATCTGAAATTTTACATTTTGTACTTATCAATAATATATTAGTTGAAAAGTGCATATTAGGACAGGTCAAACTGTATACATAGGACATTGAATTTCTATGCATCATGAAATATAAACTTTTTAGTATAATCATATATAAATTTTACAATTTGGAAATAAATAAATTTGCAGAGGTCCAGAATTGAATATGCAGTAAACTCTGGATATAGAATATATCGGGACCATCAAATTATTCGTTAAATGAAAAAACTTCAAAGAAAATTTGCTGTATCTGAAGTTATCTGTCAGAATAGTTTTTGCCGCATGTTTCTAGGATTTTAGTCAATTTTGAAATTTAAATTGCTTACCCACTGTTACACAGATTCATTAAAGAGCTCGTTTCTATCCAATCAACTTAAAGAATGTACAATGCGTTTATAAGCAGACAAGAATAATGATTGCCACAATGACATACAAGTCGATTATACTTGGCTGAAGTCATTAGTAATAAACTCCAAACACGATATAGAGATTTAAATATATTACATTACAATTAATATATTACCTTTAAAATGAATATGTACTAGCAATTTTTCTTTCATCTTCATTTTTATTTATAAATAACTAACATATTAAAAAGCATTTTATGTATAATTTAAGAACCAATAGGAATATGATTAACCTTTCCAGTACTGATCCTGAAGTTAAATATGCTACTGTTTTCATTCCTTGAAAAGGTACACCTGTCTCTCTAAATGCCTCTTCACCGGATGGTATTAGTGTAATAATAGACGATGAACTTTTGAATCCTGATGCATTAACCAGTAAATGTCCTAGCGTAGTTAGCACATACATTCTTCCTTGCATTACTCGAATAACACTCGACTTCTTTCGTAATCGACCGATTTGCATAACGGCATGGTCCATTCTGTAAAAAATATAACTACAACTACAGTAAATTTTGAATGCCACAAATTTTCAGCGTAAACATTGGATAAAACGATTTATTGGGACTGCCAAATGTAACCATTGTATCCAAATATCTAAAGCTGAACTTGATACAAAATTATTCTTTCACATACTCAATATAAACAAAAATCCGCTAAATTCGAAATTTACTATTAACCATTTTAAATGAAGTGCTTATGATATGTATTTTTCACGTTTGAATATGCACCAACTGTATGGCTTGTCATAAAATAAAATATTGTCCATCTACTTGAATAAAAATCTACATACAAAACTGATGGCATAATGTGGTTTTATACAAGATAACTTACAATAGGACAATAAAAACTTGAAAAAAGCTTTTGATCCATGCTACTAATAAAATTTAAGTAATTTGACAATTAAAGTATTGGTTTTCGAGAAATTTTACGGATCTAAATAATTGAAAGTAATGGAAATTTTATCATTATAATTTTTCCATATATATGAGGAATAATTATTAAGAATTTATGTAAGGAATAAATGATTTAAAAAATTTCAAGCTATTATTGATTGACTGAAACATACATACATAAATAATAACCGACCGTTCAATTTTAAAAAATATTTACTTTTCAAGAGCAAAAAAAATATCTGACCTGATTAGAAAATTAAGCGGATTAATCAAATGTTAAGTCAGTATTTCTATTACCAAGATACTTGTTCATGAAACTGAGTTGAACATTTTGCCATGCAAAAAAATTCACCTTGCAAACGCCAAAAAAAGCGTCGATAAGGTAAAAATAACTAATCAATATTTCGAAAAGTGCGCAATTTGAATTGTGAACCATTATTTTCTTCGCCCTCGAAAAAAATTGTTTAACATGCTGTGCTATTAAAATAACTTCATAATGAATAACTTCTAGTGCGTCACAAAAATTACGCAAACTGCATTCATTTCAAAGGGTTATAGAGCTTTCCGTTGGCTTCATTATTAGGGCTGTCAAAGTTCAGAAGCTTGAATTATTCAAAATTTTTCATGACGTTTACATCGTATGATAGATATAAGGCCAAAATCTTATTTACACAATATATATATGTATCGATCGAGATTGTGAAGAAACTTTACCTTTCGCTGCTCTTGTATTTTTCCAGGTCACTTTTGCATTTCAATAGTATAGCTTAGTCTAATATGCCACTAATATTGAAGAATGATACATTCTTGCATCCGCACAACCACTATAGCCGAAATTTTATTTTCAAACCTCTATGATTCTCTGATAAATGCAAGAACACTTGACCAGATTACGTTTCGCAACAATCTAGAGGATAAAGATGCCTTTGAAGTCGCTATAAGTCTTATATCGTGTAAATTCGTACATAATCACTTTTATTTGTGATTACTGAACTAAAGACATATTTTCAGTATTTCTGTAATTTTTTGCAAACTCAGGACAGACTTTACAAGGACATGACTCTACCAATATCATCTTTCCGGCGTATATCATTTCGATTTCAAAACTACTATCGTCAACCTCATGCATCTCAGAAATTGTCATTGTATAGGCATATACATACTGAATCAGACTCGACCCATAATAAAAGATCGCTGGCAAGAATACATTTTTGTTCAAAAGAATGATTTAATGATAAAAATAGAACTGCTGCTCTGATTGAAGTCACATTTCGCAGTATTATTTCTAAATTTTCATTGACGATCTGAGCAATCTCATTGCATTTTGATTATGATAATTAACTATTGACTGCATTGATTACCAATTGATTTGTTGCAGATTCGAAAACCTGGCAAGTTAATAGATCGGAAGTTAGCGAGGGAACCTAATCGTGACGATTCCAAGAGAAAAGAGCTACAAAATATTCATGAAAGCATGCCAATTGATGTTCGTGACCAATCGCATCGTGATAAGGCAAGTACATGATATTATAACAATGTTGAGAAAAACGCGACACATTCATTAGTTGAATGCTTGTAAAAGATTTTAATTTTAATGATGTTGAAATAGTGAAGGGTATAATCTTAAATTTAGTCAACAAAAATAGTCATTGAATCACTTATCGTCAGATAATTTAAAGATGATTACCTATACTGATTAGGAACGTTTCTTCAGCCTTTTAAAGTAAAACCAGTGCTCATAAAAATGATCCTAATTAAACTTACAAATACTTGAAACAATAATTTTTGTGAACGTGTAACAAGTCAATAACTTACTTTTTTATATTTGGGGCGAGCATAATCTATATTTTTAATATTTCGACCAGCAATCATTTTTTAAGAGCAATTTTTAGAGCAATCATCTATTTATTCTTAGATAGGAACCATCATATGCTTAATTTTTTGATCATATGGGTTATATTGCCTTGATAAACAAGACTAATTCAACAATTAAAGGTCTTATCCAGCATTACACTGAATGTTTAAGATATTCTAAAAATAATTCGGAAAGATTAATACCATGATCCTAATGATTTATTTTATTGTTTTGTGATATAGTTTTTTATTTTTACAGTTTGCGATCATCAAAATTTAGGGTGACAAGATTACAAGAATTATTTTCAACTTAGAATTTATATATATTTTTTAATAGAAAATAAGTCTATGTTTTTTCCAACCCTGACTGCTGTAAAATCATTCTCCCTGTTACTCCCAATTACTTTCAGGGAGAAGAGAGGGCGAAGACTCGTGTCATAACACTTTTATATAATTTAAATTAAATATGCACCACATTTAACTAATATTCGTTGCCCAGTTACTACGATGCACATTTATAAGAGGTATCATTCGTAGCAATAATTACATAGAATTTTTGAATAATTGGCGTAAGAAAAAAGGCAACTTTTTTAATTTTTAAAAATATGATTGGTAATGAAAAACGCAATCATTGGCTAATTTACTTTTTGAAATTTTATTATAGTGCGTACCCTTCGAAATTGAACTCTATCTCAATTAAAAACTGTACATTGCATGAGATACTGAATATATCATCGTGCACAGAGTAAAAATGCCAATTATAAGTATTATATTAAATTAGATCTAATTTTTTATACTTCTGAGACATTTTTTTCTTCTAGTATGTTGTCATAAATGTTAAAATAGCCATGAAGGTGATTGAAATTATTTCTTTTTTCAAGAAACTATTGATATTCGTACCTATGACTGATATAGACAATTGCTACAAATTGAACTGAACTGAGCCGAATTGATTTACTTACTCTATTCGGGCATCTCATCAATTCAGCAGAATTGTATCTTCATTAGCCATTCAAATAATATTTTTAATGATAACTTTTAATACTTTTTGCTTCAATTCAGCCAGCGCCATATAACCCATTTATACAGCAACCCGAGCAACCTCAATCATTTGGGGCAGCTATGAAAAGTTCTTTTGTATGGGGTATTGGAATGGCTTTAGCCTTTACTGCTGTCAAGATTATCATTGGGTAAATGTATTGTAATGATCGTATGCTGCAAACTAATTTTGCAATATTTGGTTACAATTGCAAGTAAAATTGCCAAAATAGTTATTTACAATTCAAAATAATTCTGATTATATTGTGCACATTAAAGTTGCTTTCAACCCTTTTCACCCTGGAGTAATCGTCTAGAAAATGGAATGAGAAAAAATCAACATTGTTACGTTCTAGCATTTTTCTACTTCACGATTAATTTTATACAACTGCCTACTACCACAAAAGTTCATAATGGTATGTGGTACAATTCCCACGAATAGCGCAATTTTGTGTGCACATCAGTATGTGTTATGCTTGAATATGTATCCAAATCAATTTTGATGAATTAGCAACCATTAATGACAAAATGGAGTCCAAACTTGATAAGGCCCAATGCATTAGATTAGATTAGACAAATTCTAAGGATAAAATGGCAGGATTTATAATATTTACCGATAGACATGTAGCTATTTCAACATATATAGATAAAAGAGGATCACAGCATCTTCAAACTGCTGAGATGAATGTTATTTGCATCTAACAAAGTCTGAACGAAACAATGAAATGTTTCAACTTTGGCTCCAACTGAATCTTTTGGAACCAGCTCAGAGTCTAGGCCAAAATTTATAACTGAGCTACTATTCAACTTAACCAGGTTTTCCCACAGTGAACTAAGAGCCTTAACAGTTTGCTCAAAACTGAGATCTGACTTAAAGAGTTCACATAGGATAAGCGATTTATTGTTGATGTAGTCTGAAGTTGATTCGCTGGAGCTCTTTTCATGACCAGCGAGTGGTAGGATAGATGAAGCGATGATATTAATAGCACTATTTAAAGTAATTAAGGCAGTCTGAAAAAATTTTGCATCTCTAAGCAAACGCAATATTTTGGATACTGGAATTCCAGACCCTAGAGAACGAGTGAAGTAAAGCATTTTAAAAAGAATGGTTAAAAACAGATATTTTATGAATCATTTAAAAAGTAAAATGCATGAATATATGGGATGAATCGTATATTTGACATTTTTAAAGACTCTCATTCACGTTATTAGTCTTAAAATTTGAACTAAGGGTGAAGTAAAATATTTTGCAAGTATTGTCTCGCATGTTCCAGACTACAAAATGAAGAAGATAAATGAATTACAAACTTAATAACCACTAAAAATTTGTGACTCCTTAGAGCTTCAATTTTTATATACTTAAATTAAGCATGTTTTGCGGCTATTTGTTGACCTAAGGATTTATCACAACTTTATGAAAACATGTCACGCTTTTCCTCCATATAATATGACTTAACTACCTGCGCAGTTATTGCAATAAATATGAAGTAGCTATGATTCTTACCTTGATCTAGTCCTATGTATGCATCATTGGCACATATATCGTTAAAGAGTTTGAGAATTATTGGTTGAACCATTTCAACTGTATTATCATTATTTTTTAGTACTTCAGAAGTATTCAACTTTTTTACAGAAGTTGATCCTGTAAAAAATCCTTTTTCTTGCACTAAATTAAGAATAATGTGCTGCTTCAAAAACTGTTTGACTGACTGAGCAAGCGTTTGATGTTGATATCTTTGGTTAGAGGATATAGTCTCTATGTTAAAATCGACTGTCGAGTTTCCTGTGTAATAAAGCTCTGAAAAGCGAACAATGAACTCCATGAAATCTCTTAAGAAAATGGGTTGTTCAGGTTTAAAAAATTCTGCAGCATCTTCCACAGGAAAGCATAGTAAAGAATTAGCGACATATTCTCTTGGCATCATATGTTTGATACTTAATGCTAGATGTCTTCTCATTCGAAAAAGAATTCTATATACATCAGCCACGGATATCATTGAGTTTGGTGAAAGTACCTTAATTTTTTCAAGAAATTCAATCAAGAATTCAGCTCTCATGGTAAATACTTCAGTTTTCTTATCCTGCTTATTGATAGATTTTCTGGCATAGACATTGTAAATATTTTTAAGCTCAGAGTTGAATTGAAAAAGAATTTTTTCAATCTCTCGGATTTGTGCGGAGTTTTTATATGCTACAAGATCTTCAACATTAAGTTGAATAATATCTGTACATGATTCTGAAGAATGCTTGAAATCTTCGATAGAAACTTTGTCATTGATAAAGTTGCCTTTAAACACAGATCCATTCTCTGAAATGTACACAGCTGCACCGTGTTTAAGATTGTCTTGCCACATTCCCACGTATCTCGACCCATTAGAATAATAAAACTCACCAAATCCATGGCGTTGCCCTTGCACCCACTGACCTTTATATGTATTGCACATTTGGCGCTGAGCAGTAGATGCAGCAGAAGCATTAGTAGGTGGATTATCTAGCCAAACATGAATTCCGTAGCCATGCTGCTTGTCCTCGAGCCAGTTTCCTTCGTATCGCTGATTAGAATCCTTCCATAACATAGTTCCATTCCCAGTTCGCAAGTCAGAGCACCACTCACCGATGAAAGTATTGCCGTTTGAATATATCATTTCGCCGTCCCCATCTCGCTTGTTGGCTTTCCAAGACCCTTTATAAGTAGAATTATTTGTCGAATCATAATATTGAATGCCATATCCATCACGCATTCCATTAAGCCAGTTTCCCTCATAAAGTACTTTTCCATTTGAAGAGTAAAAGACACCATATCCATGACGCAGGCCGTCATTGACAAATCCTTCATAGGATGTACCATTACTCCATTGGTAACGACCCTTACCAGTGATTGCGTTCATTCGCAACTCTCCCTCGTAACTCATGGATAAAGATGTCCAGCAGTATTTTCCTCCTCCTGACATCATTCCATTATGAAAATTTCCCTTGAAGGTGTTACCATTTGAAAACAAAGCTTCCCCGTGCCCACAATAACAGCCCTTTGAATCTAAATTGCATTTACAACTTGCGACGACACTAGCTATATTCGCGACAATTTCAATGTCGTCACACATTTTGAACTATTAACAGATCTCAATATAAATATACGTCTATTTCTCAGCGCAATGTCCAGAAATTAGATTTCATCTGAAATAGTTTTTAGTGTTTACATTTTCATAAAAAAATAACTGATGCTATTCTGAAAAAGAATAATTGCGCGAGAACAAAATCGAATGGAAATAATGAGAAATTTAGGTACTAATATTGAAAATCGTAGTCGTTTGACAAAGGACCAAATGTGCATTTTGCAAGTCAAAAGTTATAACTAGACCAGAACTAATCTGTACCAATATTGTTGGTACTTCGAAATCCAAATCTCTGGACTGTAAACCTCCTAGCCACGGAAATATTGAATGTACTTGACTTCTGTTACGAAAAAATTAATGTTGCTTGTGAGGACTTTTGCAATCAGGATAAAAATATTGGCTAGAAACCACAAAATGTAGTTGCATTCAATATCTAGACAAGCAATAAACTGGATGAAAAAGGCATTAGAAGATGTGATTTCCATAATAGCCACTCAAAATATATAAACAATTGTATCCTCAGTGAAAGAAAATTTTCTGAATTAATCAGTTTCTATATAGTACTTTGAAAAGCTTATAAACTATTGAATCTCTAAAAAAACTGTACAGAGCTGACTTTCAAAGAGTTGTGATAAAACATGCCCTCAACCTATCATCACTTGTTGATGGATCAAGGATAGCTAATATACAACGTATGAGTCTACACTGCATCAAAATACAAAATATCACTGCTGGATGGTAAATTATTTTTGCTCTCACATCAATTCCATCCATTTCTTGAGCCCAAAGGAAAAATATACCAGTTTAGCAAAAGTTAGATTCACTTACCATAGGTAGAAAATTAGAGTTTGTAGATAGATAGCTTAATATCTTTATTAGCACTGGCACCTACAAGATAGGATATAGTAAAAATTCCAAAAGTTTTTAAGGCAGGAGGAAGGTGACAAATATCATGCAGAATTATATATAGCATGATTCAATACTCAATAAAATCTATTAGTGGATGCATTAAGAAAGTACTAATGAGCATGCACAGAAGATTGCAAGTATATGGAATGAATATATGTCTTTTGTTAGTTGATGCTAAAACCTTTTTCATGGTATGGAACTCCTACTTTGAAGGAAAAAGGACTATTGCAGAAAGAGTTGCATGATTAGTAAGCCCACCTCACCAAAATTTTTACTTGTGGAAACATCCTGTCTGGGTGCAAGATTTCTACTGTGAACATTACTTTAATGCATATTTCAAAAAAGTTTAGCTATACTTGCAAGGTGAACTGTCGTCAAATGTAAAAAATAGAGATACAGTAAAATACTGAACTTGCTATAAATAGTTATAATTGCAAAAAAATAGACTAAAATGAGGGATACAAGTATTATATTAGTTGCTCAAATTTATTTAATTGGCAAAAAGATATATAAAAATTGAATGCTACATTAAAAATTTTTAAGTGTAATTGAACATAAACTGAGCAAATCATATTCTTCCTTGGTTTTAAGGGTTATGAGCCTAGTGATTGTTTTTTACTGTTGTTTAGTTTTGTATATTTATATAAAAATAACCTGTGCTGAACTAGTACAAATATAATGTAAAAATTGGGATACAGTGAGACAATGCTAATTTCAAGTACTTTTTTTACTGTTGAATTACTCTTACTTTATTTTTTAATTTTTTTAAAATGAGAAATTGGTGCAATATTGATATGAATACAACAAGCAAAAGGAACCAAGCTAAATGATGATCAATTTATTAATATATTAGCAATAACAATAGCTGCTGCTGGAAATAAGTATACTTCACAGCAATACACAAATCAGAATTCTAGCCTTTTACTAGTCTTAACCCATCACCACAGCCCGACATACCAAACATTGACTCACCTCAAAATATCCATGAAACTCAACAAATATAAAATAAAGTTAACTTTTTAAAGTGATAATTTCTAACAATTTGTTAGGAACTAACTCTATTAAGGGATAGTTCTTATATCTATGTAGCTGCAGTATGATTTGTCCATGTTTTGATTTTAGTTTCAGCTTGGTTTCAGTTTGGTATCAGTTTGTTTTCAGTTTGATTTCAGTTTCAGTTCTAAGATACTTTAGAGAACTGAACCCTATTCATCATGCTACTATGTTCTATGTGTTGCAAAAGTTATCTTACATTCAGCAACACATGTAGGTTAATATTAAATACTATTTCTGTCTTTATGTTATTTGTTGTGTTTGTATTTTCCTAACTGCTAAAAGCTGCAATATTGCTCTTACGGTACTTTTCTGATTCTACGCCATTTTCCCTCGTGTTTTTTTTTCTTCCTGTTCTTAGCTCCTGGCCTCTGTTTGCATAAGGATGTCAGATCAATATACACTGGAGGAAATCAATATGCTGGTCAACCAACTGGAAGAAGCAAATCAAATCATTGAGCAGTACTGCTTAAGAGCAGAAAATCAACAGGCAGCGGAAAGGGTTTAGCCCAGCAGTAATTCAGATCTTCCATTTTCATTAGGTAACCTCAGAGAACCAAAGGTAAATGCTCCTGATCCGTTTTTTGGTGAAAAAGTTAAGAGTGAAACCTTTCTGGCCCAGCTTCAAATTGGCTTTGAGTTGCAGAAGTCTTGATTTCCTGATGACTGGACCAAGATATTACTTGTCATTAGTTACATGAAGGGAATGGCATTCAATTGAGCTCTGCCTTACCTTTGTTGCAATTATAACATACTGTTCAATTACAGGTAATTTGAAGACAGTTTTAAAACGACATTTAGTGCTGTGAACCAACTTCAACATGCAGCACGGGAGCTTTTAGGTTTGAAACAAGGTTGCCATTCAGCTGTGGCTTACATTGCAGACTTTCAACAATTAAGTATTGAATTGGGATGGTCAGGTTCTCTCCCTCTATTGAATATGTTTTACCAAGGCCTGAATAATGAAATCAAACAAGCTCTGTGCAATTTTGATTGCCCAACTTCACTTGATGATTACTTCAAATTGGTGGCTCAGATTGATAATTGTGTCAGGATCTGATCTGTTTTGCTGTAATCTGTTATTGAACTGTGACTCTATGGACTTAATTCGTCTTATATGTGTATTACTGTAAAATATGTTCTCTTAAAGAGTGTTCTCATTAGTTTGTTCTCATAAGTGTGTTCTTATATGCATGTGCTCTTAAGTACTATTGTGCTGACAAGATTCATTTTTGGCAACACATGAACAGGGATTAGTACATTATTGGCTGTGTGTGTCTTCTTTGGGTTTCTGGTGATGTTTATTATTGGTTATATGCATAATCGTCAATATATTGATTCCTAACAAATTGCCACATTGAGTTTTGTCATGAGTTTCCCAGTATTTCACAAGGTATAGCCAGATCCATTCCTAAGGTTAATGATGGTTTGGAGGATATGGTTATTAGTGCTGCGCAACGCCAAGGTCCACTAAGTATGCAAGAGCGGCAGAGGAGAAGGAACCAAAACCTATGCTTGTATAGCGGTGAAGCTGGACATATTGCTGCATCTTGTCATAAATTCTCTGGTCAAACTCAGCAGCATTGTAAGGAGAATATAAAGCAAGGTTTGATAGGAACAACTTTAGTATCTGGTAAGCAACATCCATATCTACATGTTTAAATATTGCTTTCTGGTCAACCCATTGCCTCTGTAAATGCTCTAGTTAACTTGGGTGCTGATAAGTCATTGGTCAATAAACAGCTACTTTGATCATTATGTATTCCATTTCAACTTTTAAAAGAACCAATAACTTTTGAGACTATTAAAGGCAACTCTTTGGCATCTGGTACTATTTAACACCATGCAGTCCTAGAGTTGAAGAACAAGGACATCATATTTACACATACATTTTATGTATTACCTTCCGTTGTGGCTCCTGTTGTTTTGGGCATTGATCGGTTTGTAAAGTTCAATCCATGCATCAACTGGTCAAAATTGTCAATTGAAATGGAGCATTGGTCTTGTCCTAATGTTACAAATTTCCCAACTATATGTGCTGTCAAGAATAAGCTCATACCTGAAGACAATTTAGCTGGAAATGTAGTTGAAGAAATTGATATTCCGTCTCAGTCCAAGGAGTCAAACAAACTTTTGACACATGTACCTGCCCACTATCTTAAGTTCATCTCTGTGTTTTCAAAGCAACTTGCAGATCTGCTACCTGAGCATCGTAAATTTGACATCAGTATTGACATTCAATCTGGGAACAAGATACCTTGGGGCCCAGTATATCCTTTGTCAAATCCTGAGTTGAAATCACTACGTGCATATTTGGATGAACAACTTGGGAAAGGATCCATTTGACCATCAAAATCTCCTGCAGGTGTGCCTATATTCTTTGTGAAGAAAAGCGGTGATTTATGACCAGTAATTGACTACCATGGTTTTAATTCAATCACTGTCAAGAAGCGACATCCTCTCCCTTTGATTCATGAATTACTCCATTGTTCTGTCAAGGCTCAAGTTTTTACAAAAGTTGACTTGCGTGGAGCTTATAATTTGGTGTGCATTTGTGAAGGGAATGAATGGAAGACTGCTTTTTGTTGAAGATTTGGGCACTTCGAGTATCTGGTAATGCCATTTGGATTAACTAATGCACCTGCCATTTTTCAAAATATGATGAAATCTTTTTTGACTATTTGGATCAGTTTTGCGTTATTTATCTGGATGACATTCTTATATATTCAGAAACTATTGATCAACATGTATAACATGTATCAATGGTATTTGAACAACTAAAGGAGAATTCACTCTATGCAAAGTTAGAAAAATGTGAGTTTTCAGTTTTGTCTATCAATTTTCTGGGGTACGTTATCTCTGATTCGGGTATTTTGGGGGATCCAAAGTGAATTAAGAGCATTCAGACATGGCCTGTTCCTACAAATGTAAAGTCTCTTCAGTCATTTTTGGGATTTACAAATTTCTATAAAATGTTCATTCCACAGTACTCAAATGCTATTGTTCCCATGCAATGTTTATTGAAGAAAGATCAGAAGTTTGACTGGAGCAAAGATTGTCATGCATCATTTGACAAACTGAAAGCAGATTTTTGTTCAGCACCTTTACTACATCATGCAGATACATCAAAGTCATTTATTGTTGAAGCAGATGCATCGGATTTTGCAAATGGGGGTATATTATCTCAAGACTTTGATGGCGTGATATATCCGATTGCTTATTATTCAAGGAAACTGACAGTACCCGAGATCAATTATGAAGTGCACGACAAGGAACTTCTAGCAATTGTTGCCTGTTTTCATCAGTGGAGACCCTTTGCTTAGTAACTTAGATCCAATCCAGGTATTCACTGATCATTGTAATCTGTTATATTTCTCCAGTTCAAAAAAATTGAATTGCCGTTAAGTTTGTTGGTCCCTTTTCCTTTGTGACTTTGATTTTCAAACTATTTTCCGTCCTGGCAAAGAGGGAGGGAAGCCTGATGCCCTGAGCCACAGACAAGACTGTCAGTTGTGTGACTCAGATGATCATGTGCAAGGACAGAATCAGGTACTATGTCAAGACTAACGAATCGTATCAAGTGTAAATCATAAAACCAGAACAATATAACACTGAAATACTACACGTTCAATACTTTTCCATTAATCTTAATTCATGTGTTGACGAGAGTGAATCTTGTCAACATTTTCAACCTAAGCTTGCACATACAAACCGAATTAAACCATATAATCACAAATCCCTGAAAGAATCGTAGACAAATAAACAATACACGGCAAAAACATATTAGATCCTGACATACTATTACCTAAAAGGTTTTTAGTTGCAGTTACCAGGGAGCACAACTTGGAGCGAATAAAAAATGCTCAAGCTCAGGATACTGCAATGCAAGAGATGAAGGAGAAGAAAGGATTTTCATGTCAGGATGGTTGTATTATGCATTATGGAAGAGCAGTGATTCTAAATGATCTTCAAACTGAGATTCTTGAGGCATGTTATGATTCTCCGATAGGTGGTCATAGTGGGGTTTGCTAGACGTTCAAGTTTATTTCAAAAGAATTTTGATGGCCTGCAATGTACAAGGACTGCACTGCATATGTGGAATCTTGTCATGTCTGCACTCGGTCAAAAACAACTCACATGAAACCGGCTGGACTTCAACATCCGTTACCTATTCCTCCAAGACCGTGGCATTCAATCTCTATAGATTTTATTGTTGATCTTCCACCTACACAGGGTAAGGATTCAATATTAGTTATCGTTGATTGTTTTTCAAAAATGGCACATTTCATTGCTTGTGCTAAGACTATTACTTCATCACAGTTAGCTAATTTATTTTTCTACCATGTTGTTTGCCTTCACAGATTACCTAACAACACTGTATCGGATTGTGGATCCGTATTTGTATCTCAATTTTGGTCGGCCTTACTTCCAAATTATGGTATATCTCAAAATTTATCTTCAGCCTATCACCCTCTATCTGATGGTCAAACAGAACAAGTGAATCAAGTAGTGGAACAATATCTATGGACCTACTCAAATTTTGAACAAACTAATTGGTTAGAAAATCTTCCTATGGCTGAATTCTGCTATAACTCCCATTACCACATCTATAGATATGAGCCCCTTTCAGGCTACTTATGCATTTGACCCTCCAGTTGATTGGTCTACGGAAATTCTACTGGAGTCTCCTCCAACTCTAAATCAGTACCTCTCAGATTTAAGGGATTCAATGTCCAATCTTTGTCTTGGATTGAAAAAAGCTCAAGAATCAGCTAAGCACTTTGCAGATGGTAAAAGGCGTCACATTAAGTATGAGGAGGGAGAAATGGTCTTTCTTGACCAACATATTATTAAAACTAGAAGACCATCTATTAAGCTGGACTGGAAAATGTTGGGTCCTTTCAAAATTGTGCAAAAGATTAATCCTGTATCATATAAACTTAGCTGCCACATTCAATGAAAAGACTTAATGATGTTTTCCATATATCACTCCTGTATCCTGTCAAGGAGACTTATCCTAAATCATTACAAGCAGAGCCATCTCCTGTCATTCTTGATTGGGAAAACAACAATTATGAAGTTGAAGACATTTTAGATGGAAAACATGAGCAGGACAAGTGGAAATTTTTTGTATCATGGAAGGGGAATTAAGCAGAGGAAAACAGTTGGGAACCCAAGGAAAACTTGTTAAACTGTGAATACATTGTCAAAGATTTTAAGACTTAATATGCTTTGAAATCGAAGTCTGCAGCCAGGGGGGTATCTGCTAGAAACTAACTCTATTAAGGGTTAGTTCTTATATCTATGTAGCTGCAGTATGATTTGTCCATGTTTTGATTTTAGTTTCAGCTTGGTTTCAGTTTGTTTTCAGCTTGGTTTCAGTTTGATTTCAGTTTCAGTTCTAAGATACTTTAGAGAACTGAACCCTATTCATCATGCTACTATGTTCTATGTGTTGCAAAAGTTATCTTACATTCAGCAACACATGTAGGTTAATATCAAATACTATTTCTGTCTTTATGTTATTTGTTGTGTTTGTATTTTCCTTACACAATTATATTACATAGCTGTAATGTTTACAGCCTATTTTTATCAAAACCGTTTTAAGTAATGCTTAAAAGTAATAAAAATAAATTAGTGCTGAACACATTAAAAAATTGAGACCTTCAGGCAAGGAAAGGGAAGCAGTAATATGAATTTTAGAGCTTTTAAAAAATCAACACATCAATATGCACAAACTATCTAAACAAAAGACTATTGGATATTCTTCCAACTGCTGTGCTAGTCAGCAAAATTGTTAAAAACATGAAATACAACAGAACACAAGAAACTGTGACAGAAATGTGCATATTTATTATGCACTAATTGTGTTGATAGAAGTGAGCTAACTTCATCAATGCAACAAAATATATAACCCTACTGGAATCTGTGCAGCCAATATACTTGGAACATGACAAATGAAAACTGACTGCAGCTATAAAAATAAAATTAATCTCTGTGAATTATTTCCTAACAAAGGTAAAAATTTCTGAAACAAATAACTTATGCTTTACAGTTCACTTGAAATTCCTCTATCAAAGGTCTACTCGGTACAAATGTTTGTACCATATTCATAAGCTAGATTGTATTTTTGCCAATGCTAGAGCAAATTTCCTTACATGCCAAACAAATGAAAAAGTTGTAGACTTGTTTTCTTTTATTTGCAGTAAGTTTTAAAGTTAATAACAAGCCAGGAAGATGGCTAATTCTGCAGAGTAATTAAAAATGCAGTATTCAATCTTTGACCATTAATCATCTGCATGGCTCATTTTATCCCAACTTTAGTCCATGTAAGAGTTCTGCAGTTTATTATTTGTATCTTTATTAGTTGGCCTTATATTACTTGAAAAATATGGATACATAAACTCTTGTTGAAAATCAAGTCAGATTTTGATTTGTTAGAAACATACGTTACACAAATAATATTTTTGAACTTGAAAAGCTGTAGAAATAGTCTCTTAATGCCATAGAAAAATGTTAAAACTTATGGTCACTATTTATCAGATTATATTTGGAATAAAACTGCATGAATGAAATAAAGCTTCTTGCTTATAGTGCTTATATTATTCATGCAATAAGAAATGGTACGATATTCTTTAGTGCAGCTGCTCATTATATGACAATTCAATTCTTTTTTAGTGCTCTCAACTAGTGCCAGTTTTTGATGTCAATGCTAACAAAGGTTATTAGAAAACCTCATATCAATGAATAAACTATTAGGAATGCAGTAGTTGAAACACAAAAAGATACGGACAATAATTAGTATAGATATATTGCATTCAAATATTTTGTGTTGATAGAAGTGAGAATATTCTATCAACACAACAAAATATATGTAAGCTGATAAATGTATGACTCTCCTTGAACTTCTAGCAAAGTGACTCTCCTTGAACTTCTACTTATGTGACTCTCCTTGAACTTCTATCAAAGCGACTCTCCTCAAATCAGAATTGTACAAATCCTCTTGAATTGTATAATTGCACAAATCTCTCTGAATTGTACCGCAGCTACAAACAGAAATAGTACTTTTGGAAGTTAATTCCTAACATAAACATGCAGACTCAAAACTTCTTGCATCAATTTCTGGGTTAATTTCTGTGTGGAAAAATAGATTTGAAGCTTATACTTTAAAACTGTATGAGGAAAGAGCTGTACATATTCTTAAAAATGCTTGAAAAAATTGTCTGTGAGGATGAGGCTTCCTTTCTTAGGCATAAGTTGATGATTGGATTTAAGGTATCTAGTAATCCTAAGTAATTTGGAGCTGTACCATACATTGATGGTGAGAGCAATAAATTATAACTAGGAAATTTTGTTAATGCTGTACCACGTAAATATTTGTTGCATCTATTCCAGAAAAGATTTCAGTATGGGCTAAGTTGTATCAGAAAACAAGGGAAATACAGCAATTTCAAATCTCCATATCATCCTTAAGCGGTAAATTTTAAGCTTCATTTTTTCCAAAGAGTGTGATCAAAATCATGGTGTAGTTTTTCATGTACATTTCAATACAGATTTAATATGTAGATGAAATTTTCAAACCCTCATTGATGTATTGGAATGTTACTGGATATTATGCAATATTCTCAGAGTTGATGTCCAGTACTGTGTCCAGTAGCAGTAATGCTGCAGTGAAGATAATCCAGTAATTCCCCAGTAACACTAATTTTAATAGTATTTCCGTTAGGTAAAATAAAATGCCTGCCCAATCGGCCAAACCAGCGATGGCTTATTAGAGGCTGGACAGAACTTTTCGCATTACCATCGTATGACATAATTTCAGATGGCTTCAATGTCTAAGACCCGATTGCAGGCACTGATGTAGAAAAAAAATTCTAATTAAGTCATATTTTGAACTTGCATTCAAAAGTTGCAACGGAATTTGTCATAACGCCTAAAGAATAGTAAAGAAAATTATTCCCTGCATTTTTTCGGGGGAGGCATTTGGTTGAACACAAGAACTTAAGATATAGCATAGACCATCTATCATCGCGACAGCCAAAATACCGATAGTGTATATTAAACTCAAGGATAGATTAAAACGGTGAAGCAGTTAGGCTTTCTCTTTCTTCTTTATTTTCAGAGAATATTAGAAGTGCCGAATTACAAAATCTGATAACGATAAAGTAAAGGAGAATATATCTCGTCCAGAATCCGCCTCAAGTGGAATTTCCCAGCTATACAGCTGATTCATTGGATTTGAAATGATCAAGGTGCCATATATTTGGCAAAAAGTACTTTTTCGATAATATAATTATTTATTTCGTTCATTCTCACACCACTTATATTTCGCGACAACCTCGGTAAGAACTATATGGCCTTTGATGTCTTCAAAATATATGCCTAAATTTATGTTATTCATTGATGGAATCAATTAGTGATTTTTCGAGGTATTTGAAAATACCTTTAAGTACTAGTTTTCTCTCAAAATTTTTTTAAGGTCCCCTAAAAGTTTAAATGATGAAATTGAATTACATTAATAGTCAAATTGTACTGCATTGAAATTCAATTTATTTCCTTCGCATATTTTATGGTCTAGATAAATCCCAGAAAACTTTGATCATGCGTCTCAAATTAATTGAAAATATTTGAAAATATGTTTTGTTATTTTTGGCTGTGATTAATGCGCATACCTATTTTTCTATCATTCTTGCTGTGATTTTTCAGAGAACATAAAGATCAATGATTGTTCACAGAATTATCTCAACTCTCTTGCTTGAAGAAGTTCTATTTGTCGGTTGCACTGGAAGCTAAAATGCTTAGTTCCTTGTTTCCATCCTTCTTTGAGATTTCTTGTATTGCGGTGACCCTCACTTTGGCAGCAGAGGTAAGAGATACATCCAATAAATTCATAATCGTGCTCATAGTAGCTTATATATTGGCAGGAGAAAATAACTGTTAAGGATGCAGAAAAAAACGAATGTTGATTAACTATCTCATATATAGAAACAAGGCATATGAATAATAAAATCAAACTTCCGAATTTTTGCTCTATGCAGTGCATTTATTTGCTGTACGTATCTGAATCAAGCTGGAATTAAGCCATGATACATTTTTATTCTATTTCGTTCATATGGCTCTTGCATTTCAGCGAGAAAGTGAATAATTGTCAACACTTATATCTTGAAAACGCTTGAATGATATTGATTGACTTATTTTGTCTGGCAACTTGCCATGATTGGTAACGTTGTGCATATTACATACTATTTCTGTTATTGAAGGAACCTCGACTAGCAATACTGATTGTAGCATGCATTCCATATACTACCATGACCAGCAATTATGGCATTGTCAAAATAATTTTGAAAATCGTAGTATAGACTATATGTAAGGCCAAGAATCTTTAGAATGGACAGAATTATGAAACTCTAGTATATAACTCTATACCGAGCATTATCTAAATTGCTGTATAAGCAGATGTGCATATTCTAGTAGTCGTTTCTGTTTTATATTCCATAAGCTGGATAAATTTTGCTTTATGTGACACAAGACTTCAGCGTATACACGAAACTTAGGATACAACAAATTCGCTTAAAATATTTTTAATTTTATAAAGTAAACAATAATTCATATTGTATTCATCTTCGGATATTAACATGCAACGAACTTAATCCGTGGTTCTGACAAATTTGATATATCCATAGGCTACTGCATTTGAATTGAAATTTAGTTGGAAGTTTTTTAATTTGTGACTTTATACTTGTTGTTTAAGACTGGATGGTTTTTTGCCGAACGCTTTCTCTATCATCGTCAAAATCTTATAAATTTTACGGCATTCGCGGCTTCACTTATGGCGGCAGTATACACCACATATAAACTTGTATATTTTTTTCTCGGCGTCGGTGATGAACGATGCGAGGAATTTAAGGTGTGTCAGCATATAGACCATCCACTTAAATCTATTATATTTTACCATCCTGAAAAAACATATGCATAGAAAATGCTTTTTCCTATGTTTTGTTTTATAGAATTATTCAAATTGGGCATGTGTTAATATGAGAATTGCTGTATGCATGTGTGCACATATTTTTGTACGATATTTGTCATATTGTTATTTGCATTTAATTTTATTATTTTCGTCCATTTTATTCTGTCTCTTTATGAGCATGCAATTTTGTGGTTTCAGAGGGGTATAACTTATCTTTAGAAGAACGTATCTTTGTTCATCTATTGATTGGAGGGACCACTGGATAAAAAAATTGAACTGCATAAGCAATTTTTCTCTAAACGAATATTTTTTGGTTAGATTGTAACTGGACTCTTCCAAGGACTGAGTAACTCGCTCGCTTTCTTGCATCTTTTCTTGCGCGCAAATGTAATTAACTCGACACTTTCGATCAATCCTTATTGGAAGCAGTGGAAATGGCTCGGAATAATTTTAACTGTTGCATATTGGCTATCTCTTTTTGCTGTTGCATTTGTGCCCACTTCTAAGAAAGGCGCACAGGTGGGTCCAAAGTATGATTCTAACTTGATAAAAATATAGTTGTTCTGGCCTTGAACAATTATCAAGCTTGCTATGGCTCGCTTTTTTTTTGTTCGTAGATGTTAAAGTTATAGTGAGCTAGTTTTTCATGGCTAAAAAATTCAATTGCTTTAAGAAGATTTTTCAATTGGTATCAAATTTTCACCTCTCTTGTTGATATCTCTTCCGTGATTTCTTAGAAATTATTGCTAATAGGGTGAACATACAGAAAGAGAAAAGAGGAAAAGAGCAATAATATTATAAATTGAATCATACAACTACACTTCGAATTATTCTATAATCATGTTCTTCAACTGCATATTGAAATAATAGCTTGTATACTCGATTGTATACTATGCATGTTTGCATCAAATATTAGCTAAGAAAATGAGCATAATTACCTATA
The DNA here is from genome assembly GCA_032358265.1 of Vaucheria bursata. Classification (NCBI taxonomy): domain Eukaryota; class Xanthophyceae; order Vaucheriales; family Vaucheriaceae; genus Vaucheria; species Vaucheria bursata. The sequence goes on from JAULBW010009163.1 coordinate 94,517, forward strand.
TCTCAGTAATAACAATAGTGAGCGATTTAGTAAGAAGCAGTTTTGGCCATAAACAGTTTGGCAAAGGTTGGTTCAGTTCAGGCCCATCGTATTGTAAATGCCACGCATACTAAAAATGAAAGCTCTGAATTTTCAAATATAATGAATTTCGGTAATAATGTAATTTGGTGGTCAGGAAAATTCGTTATATCCGAAGTTACTGTAATTTTCGAAGTTTCGACTATTTTTGTAGGAAGATGGAATGCACTGCATTTTGGGATTTGAACCTGTGTCTTTCACATCAAAGTGGATCATTCAGTTAGTGAGTCATGTCGTTTTTTCAACAATGTTTGTCTATCCGTTGATTACTCATATTTTCGCAATTAGAAGAATTGATACTCAAAGACGATCTGATAGAGTTAACGGATTTAGCAGGTCAGTGTAGATACTCACATACGTTTTTTCCTGTTTATGTATCCGTGAAGTAAATATTTGTTGGAATTTTCATCGATTTCTATTTAAGGTCTTGATTTTCTGTTTGATTCAGTACAAGCACTCCATCAGATTTTTCTTTCTCGAACAGCTTTTTACATTATCCTACTTTTTCAAATCATTTGTTACAGAATTGCCTATGTCACTGTATGTAGAAAGTATGAGGTGCAATAAAAAATAATATTCATTGTTACTAGCTCATGCATCAAAATGATTGATATTATTGTATTGGCAAACCTAAAAGTATTGTTGCGAAATTTTTGGAAATATGTATACTATGAAATTCCCTCAATTAGAACACTTCAATGAACACATTCCTTGTTTCACACAATTTCAGATAACAAGGGTAAAAATGTTCTACTTGAAATTTTTTGTAAAATGTTGATTATTTTTTAACACGGCGCACAAAAAATTGGTGTGCAAATTGATTATTGTGGGTAGTCCACTATAAAATTGGATTTCACGTTTATGGGTAATAATTCTTAGATGTCAACCGTATTAAACTCTCTTGTATCTGTGTTATACTTTTCTATATATAGAAATACCATCACACCCAGATATAATTCATCAACCTCTTTGAATTACTTACAATAAGTTACTTGAAAAATTTAACTGAAAAGAAAATGAATCTATAGGAAAATGAGCGTTTAAAATTTATCTTTCGAAAAAATGCCTTCAAATTTTTTGCATATTGTTGGTTTGAATGAGTGTACAGGAGTAATGCAGCCTATAACAGGCTAGTTTGGAGGGCTGTAGCCGCAATGGCTGCTTCAACTTTATTTACAGGTAAGCATTTTTTTTCTGTTAATGATGTATAAAGCAATGAATTTTCTGTAAACATAACAAGCCATGTCAAGACAAATTATCGAGCTGGTGATGCCATAGTATCAAGCCAATTCAAATGCATATTTAAATTATGCAGAAAACTATTCAAATTTAAGATTAATTATACTTTTCTAGTTATAAATATGACATGACAAACTGATGTTGATTAGTTGTAGAATTGTGGCATAGATTTATGAAAAATTATTCTGGAACAATCTTATTTAATTCATTATTTTTGTATCTCATTTATTTGGGATTTCTTTAAAGGTATAAGTCAATTTAGTATCATTTCCATGCTATAGGAATTTACAGATGACCACATTTCCTTACACTCTGAGAACGATAGATAGAATGAATAAAAGTGTTTGTTCATACAAAGGAATAGTCTGTGACAGAATTTTCTTGCCAATACATGGTAACCTTTCATGGTTTACATTTTGTCTAGGAAAATGATCATTCTCTTTTATTTAGGTGAAGATTTTACGAAACGCATCATTTTGGGATGGCATTTCGTTGTTTTTAACTGATATGAAACTATAAAATGAGTTAATATTTTTTTAATTTAACGATGGGATATCATGTCTGGTCTGTGTAAAATATATTATTTCATTTTTTTACTTTTTCCCCATGAAGAAAGATTTTTTTCCCTCCACACACTTTTGTATACCTTTTCACCAATAAAATATTAGTAAAGGTCAGATACAGCACAACGAATTTCCACTGAAGACGAATAGATGAAAAAAGTCACATTGTGCCAAATTTAGCATCGTACTTTTGGGTGTAACAAATCAATTTGGCAGTCTCGAAAAATTAATCATATTCGAACTAACTCACTGTATTCCTAATATAACTGCATATTGTTTAATTGAAAATGGTATAAAATAATGCATGCTTTATTTCAGGGGTGATCACTGTATTTATATTCATTCATAACGCACACCCAACTCTTGAAATACCGCTGGTCGCATTATCTATATTAGACAATGGGTTAACTCTTGGATCTATATATTTTGCAAATGGGGGGTCCCCTACTGCCTGGGACCGGGATGTGAATGTCATTCGACTCAATCCCCCCCCTGCCTCTAATCGAGCATATAATGGGGACCGCGAAACGTGGCAGTCTTTATCCCCCCAATCCCCTCTGGTAAGTATTGTATAAGTTGACTGCGCACACTAGAAAACATTGCGAGCGGTCTTTAGCCAAAATGCCGTCTTTAAGAAATTTTTTATGGCAAAATTTTATCCAGTGTTCAGCATGCATGACTGCAAATATGTAGTTGTGGTTTCAAATATCACTTGTCATTTTCAATGGCCTTCCGAATCCCAAATAGGATTCCATACTTGATTTTCGCCTATCAGTCATAAGTTTAAGACTTCCAAAGAAAAATTTCTTTGTAACTGTTCTTGTATTGATGTCATATATTGAATAACAAACAATTAACGGACGGACCTAATGCATCAACTGATTGCCCTGATAAAGTTAAAATATTCTTCCATACAAAATTTTCAGCTTAAATCTGCTCCAAAAATTCTGTAACTGTCCATCTGTTTTCAATAATTGTTTATTTCTAAAAATATTTATTTTTATGATGTTTTTCGAAAGGTTTCTTAGTTGTGCTATTAACGATTTACTTCTTTTCAGATAAAAATAAATATTTTTTATAGCGAATAAATAAATTCTTGTAAAATTTACTGAGTGCATAAATCGGTAAGCACTGTGTTTATTTAAGCCCACATTTATAAAATACTAACCCATGAATTTTAACAAGGAAAAAGATGGAGGCGCTAATAAGTTTGGATCAGTTTTTATTTACGAAAGAATATATTTTTACCTATTTCAAATTTCGAAAGGTCCATTTTTTGTTTTTTAAACTTGATCAAAAGTTCATCAAAATTCGCTCACCCCGATTATCTGAGCCATTTGAATAATACCACTCAATTCTGTACTTTTTAGATAGGTACAGACGCCATAACTTTTGAGGCTTTTGATACAATATCCGATTGCATGCATTCATTTTTCTTGTGTGACATATCAGTCCCAAGAACACTGAGTGTGGGTTGGTATTCCGTAATACATGTATTCAAAAACAGATCAATTTTCTTCCAAAAAACTGCCTTGCACTATCTAAGTTTGTTTGGGTTTTATACAAAAAATTAGAGTTTCGTAAATTAAGATGTTTATGGACCATAACATTATTCGAATTACGGAACAATAATTTTATTCTAGAATTGAAAATAAAAACTTTATTTCAAAAATATGCATTTCTATACATATTTGGCACAATTTTATACAAATAATAAATAATCAAGCTATTTTAATCTTCAATATTATGTAATGAAATATATTTCCAATAGGGGGCACTTTCTATTTAGTTTCTATATTTCATCAAAGCTAACAGTAAAATTTGTAAAATGTATATTTTTTAATAAATTTTTACCATCATATTAACGAATTTTGGGCAAGGTTAAAAAAATGTCTACGTAATTTTTGAAGTCAATCAAAATTTTCTTCTGAATTCCAACATTTTGCAATTACCTTCAATTCAAATATGCAGCTTTTTCATGATAAATAAATTTGTTGTTTGTTCTGTATTTTTTTCTAACGGTACATTATTTATCAAATAATTTTTGTTTGTTTACAAAGATAATTATTATCAGTTTTGTCTAATTATTAAATCATACTGGAAGTTTTTCTTTAAAAATTCTTTTATCCTGTTCTGAAAATAACATTTCTCGGTTTAAATTTAAATTTACAGTTTGTATTTTTATTTATTTCAGGATAAGGGCGATAATGATTTGTCAATATGTCTACCAAGACCATCAATATCACTTTCTTCCCTAAACCAGGCAACTATTCGTGCGTCCATCACAGACTGGTAAATATAAATCTTTTCGAAACCGAAAAGTTTTGAAGGCGGACTACCAAAATAGTCACTGCACTATTTATTGAATAATTTTCAATTACTGAATATAAAAATTCTATACCTTTTACATGTCTTATTTTTTCGTACTTTCAAAGTTACTTTGGATGCGGTGAATTTTCACTTCTGACGAACAAATGAAAAAGTTTTATTGAGTATAGTTGAGCATCAAATTTTCCGATGCAATTAATTGATTACGTGGTTCCACAAGATTTGTTATATCTTAAGTTTCTACTATTTGATTGTGAAATTTAGTATACTTGATAGTAATCATTCAAAGTGACTTCTACAAAATGGCTATGGCAGGGGGCAAAAATGAGGCAATAAATTTTTCTTCTATGCATGAAATAGATAAAATATGGATATATTCGCGACGGATACAGATCTAGATTAACAGGTGGAAATATTAATTAAATGAATTTTTGTCAGGATAATAATATTATTGATCGCTTTTTATGCATGAATCTATAAAAGGTATGATGCATCATTTTCATTCCTACCCATTCCCATTATCTGGAGTTGATATGAAGTTTAAAGATACTTATAGTTTCATTTAGAATTACAAATATCTAAATAATTTTGGCATCTCATTATACATTTATTTGTAGGCAGTAGGTTTTTCATATGCTACAACCAATATGAAATCAAGTACTATTACATGAGTTTGTTATTTACATCTTTAGAGAATTTGTGAATCAATTGTGCTGATAAATCGCTTTCTGGTAATCTCATATTTTATCTTTTGATTGCAGAATTTTCAAACCTTTTTTCGCGCCAGCCTCTAATAATAAAATTTGAACATCATGTCCTTAGCTTATTTTCTTTTCAAATGTTTTTTTGCTGTTAAAAAAAGTCCAAAGAATATAGAGCATATCGAGACCAGAAGAAGCCAACCAAAATGATTAAAACCATCTGACTCATTAAATCGATGTGCAGGGTGATGAAATACTTAAATTTAATCAAGTGAAAACAAAAAAGAAATCAATCCACTCATGGAAAATAATCATGTGGAGATTCATCTACAAAGTTTCAATTACATCAATCACGCTGACAATCTTGTCAAGAATAGAGTTCCAATTGAAAAAAAGTTGCTTGGTATACAGAGCTAAAATATCAGTCATTTTTATTTATACTTGCAAATATCAGATATGTAACGGTTGCTAAAATTTTCCACATTGTAGACACCCAAGGTGTGACCTTTTGAATCATGTGAGTATTTGATATTACCACCTAAAATAATGCAAAAAAGTGCCAAAGCTTACTGTATAGCAAGACCAAATTGTTCAAAAGCAACTTTTTTTAAGAACCTTAAGACAGAAGGTATAATAATTTAGAGGAATCCGTGCAGCCCAGAAAAAAACTGAATCAACAATTCATTAACTTTCAAACGACAAGAAAGGAAAAACTTCCATCTTATTTACAAAAATCAAAAATGACTGTATAAAATGCAAAAAGTTATATAAGGCTTGACAACAGCTAAAAGATTCCTCCACTTTATCTTCAACTACAGCTAAAACTGTATTCTTGTCATTCTCAGTAGTTTTTTTTTAATTCAACTTTAATACCGATTGTAGCTGCATTATCAACTGCATTCTTTATTATCATTTCTATTTACAAACAAAAATGAAATCTATGAAAACATCACATGTACATGGTTTAGAAAACAATGCATGTGTACATACCTGGATCTGGCAAGGAGATCATAAAAGCAATAAATATTCTCAACTGGTATAATACTATTATTGTTTCACTGTCCAAAATCCCTCCCTGGGCATTAATGTGAAAGAAAGTGGGTGCTGAAAACCAGAGAGACTCATACTTACAAGTTAACTGGGCAAGAAAAGTAACAAATAGTGAATGCTTTGCAATCCAAATGGCTACAACTTAAATATATGTAATGCAAGCTATTATAATGAACGGCATAAAGAATCAAGTTGAGCAAAGTTTTAGGTAGCATAGGTCTCTGAATAACCCACTTTGAAAAAAAGCTAATTCTGCAAATTTTTATTGCACTGCTTTGTTTACCAAAAGTCTACATATTAAGCAAACACACTAAAAAATTTCATGATATTCAAAGCTGCAGTAAATTGATGCTTTTACTTTTACATGGAATGGCAGCACAAAAGGTTTATTTTGAGTAGCATAGTACAGAAATACTGTAAAAAAAACTAATGATAAAATCATAAAAAATGAGTTAAAATATACTGTAAATTTAAAGATGAAGTGTACTGATAGAGCCTTGTATTTACCTCCCCCCTCCCAAAGTTATACATATAAGTAAATTGTGTTGAATTCCTAATCATGCACATTTTAACATCAATTCATTTAGCTTTTCTCTACATCAAATGAGAACTGATGCATTGCTTGGTGCAATTTAAATGCACACATCGTTCTACTCTTTAACTGCACATGTAATAAGGTTGAATGGAGTTTCAACAAGCACACAAACTTGATGCATAAAGAAAGTGTGCAAGAAATAATATAATATTTAAATAGCTTAAAATATACCACAATATAATGGAAGCCTCTATATTAAAAAATTAATTCTTGAGAGCAAAATATGATATGATTTAAACCAGGATGAATGAACTATTCCTTTTTTGGAGCAAAATAAATAAATATGTCTGACAATAAAACATATAATTGAACTGCAAACACTTGCTATCATTAGAAAAATTTCTTTTTTAAAAATTATACAATGAAAATACATACTTACCTCAGTTGGTAACATGTACAAGCAAAAACTCAATATTGATAGAAAGTCAATGATAGTCAAGAACACACATATTAGTATAGAATTACAGGCACTAAACCTAATATAAACATATATGCTGCTAAGTATACATTCATTGAATGTAATTAAAATTATTTTATTTGTTATTCAATTAGCTGACAGTAAATCTTGATATATATGATAGCAAGCATATACTATTATTATCCCTAAAATTTAAAATTGATGCGTTAACAATTGTGTTTATCTATTCTAAACTTAAGTACTGGCAATAAATCAAATTTATTGTTGTAGTTTATAAAAGTTCAAGTTTGTTTTATGCTGCACAAGTGTTACTAATTAACTTCCTTAGGAGTTAATTCTATTTTGTAGCTTTGGTCAGTTTCTTTTGAAGTTTCAGTATAAGTTACAAGAATGAAAATTTCAGTTTAGACTATGAAAATAGGAGTTTCAATAAATGAGCTGCATGGATACCACTAGGGTTAGTTTTTTTTGTGTTGAAGTATCTTAATTCTATCAGCACAATTTAGTTCTTGATAGTATATGCATTCTGTTACAGTTTTCTTGCATTTGTATTGTGTTTCACGCTTCTAACAGAAAGTGTCAAGTACACACTAAAAACTTCTTTGAATTTAATTAGAAGTTTTGCTCAAGTTTAAAAACTCTTGGTAGATATGTAATTTGGAAATCATTTACTTGTCATTGATGCTGAGATGTATTATTTTATAATATTGATATACTAAAAGTATGCCCAATACATCCTATACTGGACTGATAAAGTAAAAATACACACCAATTCAAAAAGTTAGAAGTAAATAAGTTTGCTAAGTACTTATAAATGGAAAAAAATTTTGAATCTGGTTTTAACATTATCCTTTTTTATTTTCATTCTTGAAGAACAGTACAAAGCTGTCTAATTTGTCAATGCCGGATAGTTTGGGATTCTCTAGATGCAGGTACTTTGCCACTACTAGAGTTAACATACTGTTTTAGAACTAATGTCAAATTTAGTTGAACCCATGTTTTTGCTAAAAATCAAAGATTCATTAATATAAACACAATATATATCTCCTAGAAAACTGATCTGTTAGGATTGTCATAATATAGGAACACATTTCCTATCTCTCTATTTATTCAATAAGATCCTTCCAACAATTTCCACATTTTCAACGTCTACACTGTTCTTCACTTTTTACAAAGTATTTTCTGAGTATATTTCAAACTAATATCTCTGTTATATTATGGACAGAATAACCCCACAATTCATTTTCTGGCTGCTCTGTGCTTGATATTTATATCCCATTAAAAACATCTCTCACTCTTCTCTTTTTACTCTGCACTACCCTGCTACTGTGCAGAGTTACACAGCTGCTTCTAGATGGAGACCTTTCTGATACATTTCAACCAATATTCTGTACATATATATACCATTTTGCTCATTGTTGCTCTCATTTTATTTATTACTTGCTGTTGTTCACACTGTTTTCTGTTTATTTAACTTCACAAGTGTTAGGAATGTAAGACACAACAGAAACACAAGAAATTTGTGACAGTGTTAGAAACATGTAATACAACAAAGCACAAGAAACTTTGGCAGAAATGTGTACATTTACCATGCACTAATTGTGTTAATAAAAGTGAGTTAACTCTATCAGCACAACAAAATATATAACCCTACTGGCATCTGTGCAGCCAATGTACTTGGAATGTCACAAATGAGAACTGACCACAGCTATAAAAATAGAATTAATCCCTAAGAGAGTTAATTCCTAAGAGACAGAACGCGTAGATTATTACATGCTAAATTGTGTTGACAGAAGTGAGATAGCTTCAGCATAGCAAAATGTCATTTAGTGAAACTTGTTTCCATATTCTGAAGTGAAGCTTGTTCTCGTAATTCAAACTGAAGCTTCAAAATAGTTTCAGGAGAAACGTACTGCAGCTACAGAGTAGAATTAACTCCCTTTAGGGTTAATTCCTAAGAAGGATAAGGAAGAAATGACCAGCACTAATAAAAAAAATATTTTCTTTTTACCTTGCTACTTCTGCTACAATTTTTCAATTAACTTTTTATTATCTTATTCAAGTGGTGGAAGAGTTAAACTTGAATGCAACTGCATAGTTTCTATTGCACCTATGAGATGCTGTGCCTTTCCATTGTATTCTGGATTGTTTTCATATTGTTGCATCAAAGTATCATGGCAATCAACTGTGGTACCCTGGACAAGTTCTAGCTTCTTGGTCTGTAAGCTTGCAATGCTACCATGTTGATCCATTTCTCGATGAGACCATGAATCAGGTCATTGACTCCACCAGAAAATTCTAAATGACAAGATGGATATCAATGTGATTTGGTAGATGGAAGTATTTTTAGTTTCATTATACATTGGGATTCAGCATAAAAACCTCTAATTGATATTGCATTTTGAATTTTGCATTGTTGCAGTGTATCTGTGAAGGACACATCAATACAGGAGATATTTAAACCTCGGCTATATATCTCCTTGTTTAGCTTGTGTAGTAGTTTTACAGATTCCACCCATATTGCGAAAGCTGCATATTGATTGAGATGGAACATGATAGTTCTAATATCAACGTGTCATAATTTTTGGTCTCCCATATGACATACATCTGTATGGCATTCTTTCATGTATATGGTATTTGAAGACTGTATTGAGTCAGCTACATGTGGGAGAGATTTGGGGTTATTTTTTATTGCCACGCAGGCGTATTTTAAAAGGCCAAAAGAAGAGATTTCAGAACTTCAATTTCTTTTGTAGTACTTTATGCCGAATATTTTCTTGCTCATCTCATCAGATAAATATATTTTCCATTAGTTCCTTTATGCAGCTTATGACACGATGGCTCAACTGCAGTGGTACAGCAACCCGCACCAGTAAATATTAGCAATATCGTCGGCCAAAAAATATTTTTATTTAACGTGAACATTTTCAAACTAACATTTAAAATCAGGCCACAATCCGAACTTGACTTTCCGAAAAATTTATAGGTTAGTTGCAATATTGAACATAGTTCTAGACAAAAACGACTAGCTAGCCGCACATTTCATTGAATCGCAGGTATCTCTTGACTTCAATTAGTAAAAACCATCAAGATTATGGATTTAAATTGTTTCCCAAGACTTCGTTTTGTGAGTTAAATTCTAAGGAAATATTTTATCTCATATGTCATTATGCTCATCCGATGTAATGTATCGCGATGTTATTAATGTGGCAGTTGCATAATTCAATTAAATATATCTTCTGCTACGTCAGCGTTGAACGATGCTGCTTAATACGGTACCAGAAAATTTTCCATCGACACTTTACGCAAATGCTGAAGTTGCATCATTAAGTGTTTTATTCGTAATATCGCTGCAGGTAGAAATCTTAGATCTGAATTTGTTTTACGCGAAATTGAGTAGTTTTATGATTGAAAAATATTTTTGATTGACAGACCGCCATTCTTTTTACCAAGCGCTATTATAACAAGCGAGTAATCATGTACCTCTCTGGCTTCATGGCCAGCATTTTAGGCTTCATGTAAGCTTTCTAATTTTTAATGAACGTTTTTTCAAATAGGCAACTAGTTTTAAATTCCAATAGACGTTGAGATTAATACTTTCAATGGCTGTTCGTAACTTAGAATCACGATTAACTTCCGTAGATTATATTAAATTAATTCAGCGATGGTAAAATCATTCATTGAATGTTTGAAATGAAGTATTTAAGTATTTAATTACATATGTCAGCAAGTCGGGTCATCAAATTAAAATTAAAATTGATTTTTCATGTACTATACCCATACTGAAAATGTCATTTCTACTTCTAGGTATTCTATATTTAAGCTTGGATACTGGTACATCGGAGTAGGGAGCATGTATAACTGCAATGAAGTTTTGGTGGGTTTTGATCTATTTCATTTTGACCTCTCTGATTGATTATTTGTTTAGCTCAAAGGCATTCTCCACCGATAAGTGTTGGCAATATCCAAATTTTGACTAAAATTTTTATACCAACCATTTGATATTCATCACCTTAGCTGTTCTATTTGATATAAGGTGCATTTGAATTCTTTCCATTTGAAAAAATCAAATAGAGTAGTTGTTATCATTAAGTAATAAATTTGAAACAGTAGATATGATCTTAGTAACTTCACAAAATTTAGATACTGGTTAATGTAACTCGAAATAAATTTGGTGCAGTTTGATTGGAAGTAATCTATTGTGTGCAGGATTTATTTTTATATTTAGTTGAATCAGGCAAATACAAAAATTTAATGCAACTGAATTTTTCAGATTAAAATTTTTTTGTGACGGGGGTTAATTCCCACTCCAGTTACCAATGATACAATTATCAAGGCCTTCATTCGCAAATTTTGAGCAATTTCGATACCTGCTATAAGAGAACTTATCAGTATAATTCTATTATAATCATAGCAGCATTTTTGTTTTTCCTTTCTGTAGTATGTAGCTGGATTCTTGCATGGATTGACCAATGCTGTTGCCTTCTTGCACCTTTTCCAACGTGCTGATGCTGTGAACACGTTAAATTCACATTGGCCCATGATACGAGTTGTCCCCATTATGTTAATAGCCGCCAACTGGGCAACAGTGCTCGGCGTAATTATAGACCGAAAATATATTGGTTATGAAAGTCCCGATGGTTATCGATGTATATTTCTTGCAGGAAAGCTTCTGGTTAGACTGAAATATTCGTTTGAACTGGTAAATCATATTGCTCAGGCTGGATTTTTTGTATGGCCTCTTTGGAACCATTTAAAGCTGTTGAATGTGGCGAGAGAGGATGGGTTAATGTCGAATGCAGGTAGCAATCTTTACCGCCACATGGCAAGACGAGCTATTGCTGGCATGATGTTATCCGTTATTGTGACAGGTGATTTGAATCATATAGTAATTGTTACATTAAACTTCAGATACAATTACTTTACCAAGGCTGCCTAATAAATTTGCTGTTCTATCCTAAATCTGAATCTAACTAGAATATATTGGGACTTTCATTTATTTGCTATGCGTAAATTTTTTTCTCTGAAGTAGTAATATATCATGTGTTGCAGTCAGTTGGAGCTCTTTTATCTTTTTTGTCAATCAAAAGTGTAATGGTTGAATAACACATTATTTAAAAATAAGGTAGACATCAGGCCTACATATATCCATAGAACTAAATGTGAATATGTGGGCAATTACTCAGCAAACTAGTTGACTGGCTAGAAATACTAACCAATCAGCAGATTCGCATTGATATTACTCATATTTACTGGCTAATGCCACTTTCATAACATTACCTTGTACCATCATTAGTATGAACAATGCAGAATAAATTGAATTTTGAGGTCAGAACTGAATTTATATTTACAAATTAATATTTAAATTAGTTATCATTGTACTAATTGCCAATAATTCATTTAATTTTTTTCAGTTGTTGTGACAATACTGGTTGTATATAGCCAACATATCCGCTATCCTACCACTGTATTGGCCATTCTAGACTCCTCAGCTGTGTTGGGATCAATTTATGTCGCCAACTGCATTGATTTGTCGGTTCGATCTTATGTAGATTATCCAGTATCAAACACTCAACCAAAATCGAATGTTTGCATAGATGTTCCATAAGAGTAAGGCTGTCAAACTTCTACCACTTCCTATGTATATATGAATATATTCCTGCTCCTCCGACCTACAGTTCAACCGTTCGACCCCATATGTAGTTAGTTAGTACAATTTTCAGGGCTTGTTTGAAAGGTGGGTGCAGACAGGAAAGACATCAGCTTATTGTCTTTATGAATATTCGTGTGCATGAAAAAAATACGTAAATTTAAAGATAATTGTGCGTTGTGAATGGGAACTGACCACAAATTTGTCCATCGTACCGATGATATTTTTATATTTGGTTATGAATCGCCGTTAGTGTTTGAGTTTGGTATTGAAAGTACACTGAAGGCTATATGTTTTTTGCAGAAGCTAGAAATGAAGAATAAGCAAATTTTTCTACTAATTTACTTTGCAAATACAGAGCAAATTTTTTTTTTTATGATTTTGTATGAAATCAAACATTTATGTCACTAGATAACTCTATATACTATTTTCAAATTTAAAATATGTTGAAGTACCAAAACTTATATTTCATTTTTTAAAAGTGAAAAATAATCTTAAATGTCAATCGGTCAGTTGATTTTTTTAAATGTATAACCTAAAAATACAGCCACATGTAAAAGAGATCAAAAGCCAGACGATGGGAAATTTTACCACAGCAGGCATATTTGGCTGATCTAACCGAACAATCATTCTGAATACATGAATTTTGCTCTAGTTAAATCATAAAACGTTTGAAAATATTGCGCAATGGTTAGTTAAACAACTAAATTGTGTCTGTTGTAGACATGTTGCCGATTAGGATGACTCTATAAATCAGAAATTATTTTAGCATGGCTTAAAAGTATTTGTGAAATAAACTCCACCAGACCACATTAATAAAATGTGCAGAAGTTAAGTGCAATGGTTTTGTACATTGGTTGAAATAGTTCATATATGTCATCACCTTATTCCCGTATCAAAGCATAATGATTTGAAGCTGCTATCAGATTGAAAATTCCTTGTAAATACTACTCAAAAAGTGCTGAATAAGCAACTTTAAAATAAATTTAGTTTATTTGCATATCATTGGCTGAGACATCACTCTATGCAACAAAAAAATTCAACATTTGATGGTTGTATTTTTTTCATTCGTGCGGATAGGAATATAATTGAGTTCTTACATTCGTTCTAAGGCGTCTTGTTCTTTTATTCAAAACTTAAAGTTAGTTGATGCCAAGATCATCTCTACTCCTCGAAACTACTCAAAGTGTTAATTTAAATGAATGCTTGGTACTAGTTCAGAAATGCCGGAGTATATCATACATCTATATTTTCAAAGTCTGGGTTAATGTCTGTAGTAACAACAACATCAGCATAATTGAAAAGTCTTTACTACAGATGCTGTACATGTTTCTAGACAGTTTTTGTTTTGACAACACTGAATTATTTTCAAGGCAATATTTCTGTAACTGGACAGGTATAATATCAGTGTTACTGAGCTATTATTGAATTAACTTTACTGTCACATTACTACTGTTGGTGATGTCACTAGACGCAGTGCTGCACAAGTAATTGTACAGTCCAAAAACTCTTCTATTTTTTGTAATGAAATATTATATGCTTGGTTCAATGAGCAAGAAAAATCCATGGATAGATGATAATGCAGATGGTCTACGGTCGAATAATATTCATTTCTCTGGAAGAGGTTTTGGATGGTCTTACTGCAAAATCAGTTTCTAAACACATTCATAAATAGTTGTTACTTTGATGCTGCTATTATTAAATGTTTCTTAATGATTACTAGCACAACATTTTCTATTACTGGATGCAAAATTTTGACTAGGTTTACTGTTATTCGAGTAATACTGAATTATCTTTTTTTCTACCAAATAGCTGACATTTAGTTTTGTCATTCTATTACGAAATTACATTATTGCTTTTATATTTTACTGCCACATTTACAGGGCATGATTTTTTTCATTACATACATATTCATGATGTTCCGCTTGTCGAATACTAGTTTTAAAAGCATGACGTAAATCAAGATTTATCTGTAAATTCCATCCATTAATAACTTCGTGCTGCTACTGCAAACGCCAGAAATCCGACTACCTTGATTTCAAACCGATCTAAACCTCAGGTTCAGAATTCGACATTTAATCTGACCACTAAATTGTTAGTGTCATAATAGCCAGGTTAATACATGATTGCTTCTATGTAAACATCAATACTTCTATGATCAAGCTATCCGTAACAGCCATCAAGGCAAGATCCCCGCATAAATTCAATAGCAGCTTGGACTTCCAATATGTGGAAAAGGGCTATACAATAGCACAGGATAATAATAGTTATAAATAGAAAACATATTGACTTCGAATGAAAATGATTTTCGATGTAAATCCTCTCTAGTAAGCAAATCGATTCATGGACACTGACGCCATATATACATGATCACCATAATATCAATCACTTCATATTTCATCATTTTCGATGAATAAATATTTGCCTAAGTTATTTAACAGTTAAATTTTCTTGGCAAAAAAGTTTGGCAATTATGATTCATTATTGATAGGGTTTATAGACATAGTGGCCAACACAGTTGTCCCTTTTAAAACGAGTAGAGGTTATGAAAAAACAATATGCAATATGTATAAAAAAAGAGAAAATAAAAAAACAAAAACATAATATTGATAAATATATCTTAGAAAGTTGACTGTGAGTCGCACGTAAGTTTAAAAATCGATACGCTATAAAATTTATCACAATAAAAACCATCTCTCCTAATTCCTGTTCCGGTGCCATATTTGTTAAATGTTCGGCTCCTTGCTAGCTTAATCTTAATTAAGATGTCAAAGTAATCGATAATGACTTCTACTATATTTTAAATACAACCTGCAGTTTAAAATTGAAGCTTCATACAGGACTGTTTGCAGAGCCTTCATTTTGACTCGGTCTAAATGTTCTACCAGAATCGTTTGTTCTAGATGAAATTAGCTCATCTCGATCGCAATTGCGGGCAAAATAAATTGATCCTAGGGTTACAGCAGTTTCAAAAATACCTAAACAAGCTGTTGAAATTCCCCACTTATTCCAGAATAGTGCCAGGATGGTAACAAAACCTAAAAAGTAAAATTAGAGATCAAGTTACATGCCCATATAACTAATGTGTTCTATAAATATGGAGAAATACAGTGTTCTGCTTATCGATTGTTTTTTTGTCCCTAAAAAGGAGACAAAAAGAATTGTTCCGAGGACACAGAAATGCTATATTTTGGGACACTGTTGGGTTCAACTATGAATAGAGATTGTTCAGCAATGCAAGCAACTTGACTCGACTTTGATAACTCGAGTTAGCTCAACCCTATTTGTGTTGATTACCTTTCCTCCGAAAAATCATAATTGAGGGTAACTTGAAATGACTTGAGTCATTCAAAGGCGTTAGAAAGATTGCAACTCACCAAAAACAGTTTTGAAAATAAATGTAGGAATTATATTTCTCTCTTTTTTACCCGAGAAAAATTTGAATATTTTGATTATAAAAACATTTTATAATTGACAAATGTATTTAACTAATTGCATAAACCAATTAAATGCCCACGTTTGACTTTTAATCAATCCAAGTTGCCATCATTTTCGATGTATAATAAATATGAACTATGTGTGAAAAAATGGAATTTTAATTTACATTTTAAATGAAGAGTAATGTAACTTAGACCAAAATTAACAGCAGATGTATGCATTTAATACCTGTAACTACTGCTGAGACTACCATCGCCGCTATCGTGCGTTCTGCCACATGGCGGCACAATTTCATGCTATTTACAGAATGCAATCCTGAATTCTCGGATCGTTTCATATATTGCAAATGCTTAACTAAAGGCCACACAAACAGGCCTGACTGCATAACTTGATTAATCAACTGAAAAGAAAATTTCATTGTCAAAGCTAAACTTTCAGTTACGAACATACATCGCAGTCCATCTGAACCCATCACTATTTTGGATGTACGATTTACAACAGCCCAAAACAGAGTAAAGCAGGTTGCTATAATAATAGAGATGGCAAAAAATCGAATATAGCGCCATCTCGGATTCAATCTATTGACTGCATTTGCTCGCAAGAAGAGGTAAAAATGCGCAACAGCGTTGCATGAACCTTGAATGGCTGTTATTAACTAGAGGAAAACATAAAATATTCAAATTAGAAGATATTGTCATCCAAGAGAAAGAATACAGGACCTAATTGCTTGTGAGATTTTGCCATATTGAAAAAAAACTTTCAGTTTTTTCACTGAGTCCGCATAAAATTGAATGATTTCTACACAATGAAATTGACACGAAAATAACAAACAAATTTTCTATATGCTATCCAAATTAAAGATTCTTCAGTGTATCGATGAATTGCAACACTCTGAATTTATTGATGCACCTACTGCAGTCACGATATGTAACTACTGACATCACCGTGACAAATTAAATTTTTCCTCTCAATTTTTTGGAATTGATTCTAACTAATCATCCGTGCACGATCAGTGCAACAATTTCATCCCAGCTGTCACAGATCATAGTAGTGCAAGAACCGTTATGCACAACCAAAAGCAGTTAAATCAAAGCGAATATGGAATTGCTTATTAAATGAACTACGTTACATCCTGAACATAGGAAATCAAATTCTTTCACCCTCCAAAGTTACCATTTGGAACATAAATTTCTCTGCGCTTCTTAAAAGTCTTTGTAAATGTTTATAAATATATATCATTTGTAGTAAACATTGAAAGGTTCACTAGTCAGGTTATGTTACATCGAGTTTAAAGATAAAAATGCGATTTCTTTACACGTACCCACATATTGTAACACGTATAGAGACCGCCAAGTCCAAAGTACCAATATCCCAATTTGTACAGAGAGTACCTACAAAATAAAAAATATAGACTTTATGCTCATGTTTAAAGAAATTTAATGCAGAAATGTGTATTGTTTCTAATAAAGTATACTTTGTATGAGAGGTCTTACCATAATCCAAGTATACTTGCAATAAAGGCAGAAAGAGTAACATTTGAACGCTTGCGAAAGAAATAGTTGTGGCCAAAAAAGAGTGTAGTCTATAAGGTTACATACAAAGAGAAAATATTTAACATAAGAAATCTAAAAACTGAATCATTACATTACAAACAGTGATGAAATATTATTATTTAGAACTGGTTAGTACCTAAATCTCACTTCTAAATTTGATCAATTCTCATCTTCAGAAAAAATCACAATAAATTCATTATTTTTGTAAAAAAACTCTAAAGTTATAAAGATACCTATAAAAACGAACATTCTTGCATTCTATCAAAAACTTTAAGCCGGCGCTTGCATTTTTCTGGCATATCTAATGTTTAGCTAAAATTGTAAAAAAACATAAATATATTAAAAGGAAAAATTTTATCGCCGCATTGGCGACTACTCGGCATATGATATTGATATTACTAGATTATATACTTGGAATGCGCAACTGTGAGCTAATATTATATGCTATACGATTCAAATAGCCAATTACATGATTAGACGACTAGCAAATCTTTTTCTTTAATATAAAGTTCAGTGGACTTGATTAACTTCAGGAACACGATATTGCATATCAAAATGCTTTCCTTTTCTAAAAATTGATGACGTGGTGCAATTGTAGCAAATATACATTGCCATCAAACTTACTTGCGCAGACGTTGTTAGGAGCAACGACAGCGCAACGACTTCATAATAGGCATTCAACTTGCCTAGCCCCATTTGAACTGAACTCTAATTTCAAGGGGGAGCAAAAAATGGATTAACACACTCAGTTGATCAACTCAATCTTTCACGTCTCGGCGCACTTCAATTTGATCCGTTTATATATCTAGGAAGATGAGCGATCGAGTCAATGTCAAATATAGCTTACAATCGCCGTACTAAATTTCGCAAATTAAATTGTTCACATTGGATCTAACTGACCGATTTGCCCCGAATGACATACCCGAAACAATTAAAATAGCTGGTAATTTTACGTTAGAGAATGTCAATATGGCTCAATAATTTCCGGTATAATATACAGTTCCTTCAATAAACATTCAGCTTTATTAGGGACATACACGCGTATAAGTGAATGATTTCATTTCGCTTAGAGCAGTCTATGATGTGCCTATTCAAGCAGTACGGAATTATTCTTCAACTCATCGTTCTTTATTTTCTTTCTTTTTCATATTCACTATTCCTGGAGAGACACTCTCTATCAATGACCAGTCATATAGTATTTCTAAACAATTCTCAACAAGCTGACGTTCTATACAATGATGTTGTCACTAGAACAGAAAGAATAATACATTGCTAATTTGAGCAATAATTGAACCTTTTCCGGTTTAATTCACGTCAGTAATAGCATAAAATCATGTTTTCCCATCAATATCTTAATACTAATCAGTGCAAACCATTTTACTTGGCTTGAAGCTAAAAAAATATACGTACATTACTATATTATAGATTTTTGAGGCGATCTCAGTAATTTTATTTAAATTGCTCTACCAGTTAATAATCGAAGACTTGAGGTACTGCGCAACCACGAGACCACTTAAATTATGTCCTGCCATTCATAGGATCAAAATCAATCGTTTCGAAAGAGAATGATTGTACTGGCAAAGAAGAATATTTATCCTTTCAAAATTTACGGTTACCTCACATCAGTGCTTTGTTTAAATTCTGGTTTAATGGCGCTACGTAAAGATGTCATAGTAATTTACACGAACAGTAGTGTTTATTTCAACTGGAAGAGATGGCATGCAGTAACATATCCAATATAGAATTGCAAGCGATTCCTCTTCGCCCAGCCTCTCGCCTGATTGAGGCAAGCATTAGACTCCGTGTACTCGAGATTATATATTTTACGTCAAGTTATTCAAGTTATGACCTGTTTATTGCATTAAGGCCAGTGTTAGGAGCTGATAATTTGGTCGTGCATTTCAATTCATCTTGCATGTATCATTGGTTGTAGTTTGTATCATATTCATAGTTTGTATCATATTCATAGTTTGTATCATATTCATAGTTTGTATCATATTCATAGTTTGTATCAATGTTTGTAGTTGCATTAATTGGTCCATAGATATCAGTAGCTTTCGGTAAAATATAACCGATTTAGTCTGCAGATTTTTGTAGTAAACTGTTTCCGCTCGTTAGCGGGAACACCAACAATATACGTGCTTTCATCCCATTCTCGTTGTTTCTAGATTCTATCGCTCGTTCTCGCTTCTCCGCATTATTCTTGTTCTTTCTCACTTTTTGCCGTGTTCACTTGGTACTTTGTTGTACAGTTATCGTTGATTGGCATGTGCATAGCAACCAAGTGAGCCTGAGTGAGATGCAAGGTAAAACAGTAGCACCAGGACTATGCTCGTCAAACAATTTCTTGTGATAACAGAGATTTTACCTCCATACAAATCTCAATCAAACATGAAACGACTTTAAGAATGATCTACAAAAAATCTTGGAAGTGAAAGTAAAAACCATTTAGTTGTATGTCCAAACAGAAATATGTCTATAAATGTAACTAATTGAAGTATCCGGAAATGTGTTCAATAATAGCAGCAGTCTACTGTAATACATCAAAAAAATATATCAGCTCTTGCACATTAACATCTGTGTACAGAACACTACTTCCAAAAAGTGAAATCAAACAGTATGTTTTCTATTTGAATCATATTTTGAAATGTGTCCAGAAAGGTATCCAGTAATTTGATAAGTACCATAACATTAACTTGCTAGTAAATATAATTTACAAGTGCTTTAACATCAGAAAAAAAGATTGAAAAACAAATCATTGCAATGGTATGGCAGCAACAAGAAACACCAGCAAAAATGATAGTGAAGCAAGCAAATGAAACTAAAAAGTAATAAAAAGTATTGTAATTATATAAAACAAATAGTAACAACCTTGTGTGCCAGAAAGTATGCCACTGCAAATACAGTATTTCCATGTAAATAGAAATAATGAAAAGTGATGAAGAATAAATTGAAAACACCCGAAGTGGACATTCAGGTTAAAGTACACTAAAGATAAAAGTTCATCTCCAACACACAATAAATCTCTGCTAGACTCCATTGATATTTGTGCTTTGCAACAAAATCTAGAACTTTGTCACAAAATGATTTTATTGAAGTGACAAATGCCATTAAAAATTCTCATATTTAGAGTAACGCATGAAGTTGTTGGAGATGCCGGTTTGAGTAGTAAAAAATGAAGTGAGTAAATAATGGACAATGAATTACAGTTGTTGACGGAAAAATCAGCAGTAACCGTAGAAGTTATGATATTTAGAACAGTAATGTGATTGTTGTTTTCACTCCATACTCTCTACATTAAAATTTGCAGTGTAGTCCAGTAACATTTCTTGGAGTTGCAAAGTCATTTTACAAAGAAATCAAACAGCATTTCAGTAGCCATAATGCAAAAAAGGTGCAGCAATCTTGTTGAGATAAAGGAGAGACGGTATAGTGATATAATATATGTGTACCTAAGAAAGGGGGTGAGGACCAATGTCCGGCAGAGAGCAGACAGCAGAAAA